>JAJOZX010002590.1:597500-641851 GCA_023014485.1 Bathynomus jamesi
TGAGAACTATCGATGAAACAGGAAGCATTGAAAGGAAGGTTGGTAGTGGGCGACCAAAATCAGTTAGAGTAGATGAAAATATTTAGAAAGTGGAGGAACGTATCCTTAGTCAAGAGGATCGACCTGGTAACCACATGACACCTGCTCAAATATCAAAAGAACTAGAAATATCAGAATCAAGCGTAAGAAGGATTATTAAATCTGATCTGCAATTTAAACCATTTAAAAGAGTGCATGGACAAAGTAATAGAAATGCAAGGGAATAATATTGAACAGTTCTTTTAATTTATTAACTAAAAATATCTACAGTATATCGTAAAAAAAATTTTTTCATGTTAAGTAGGAGAATCTCACTTTTTAGTTAATTATTAATAAAATTAACAATTCTGAAGATATCGTCATAAAAATTTAAAGGATAATAGGTGATTACCAATACTTTATTGTGTAAAAAATTCAACTTAATTAGATAAATGGTTTTGTTTTAATAAAGGTTTGAATTTGGCTTAGTTTTTTTTGACAGACCCCCTATATATATATATATATATATATATATATATATATATATATATATATATATATATATATATATATACTCATTTATTGAGTGTCTCTTTAAGAGGAAGGTATACTTCACAAACAAAAGTTTACCAGCGACCTTTCCATTATTATAGTGGCACTAGTAATTTAAAGAAAAAAGCTATTTAAAACAAGTGGAATTATGGTCTATTTAAAATAAGCATTCTCTTCTCTCTCTCTCTCTCTCTATCTCTCTCTCTCTATATATATATATATATATATATATATATATATTCTTTTCGGATCGTTTGCTAACCGTATTTCAAGATAGGGTGAGTGAAAAATAAGGTATAACCTAAAATACAAAAAAAATCACAGAAAAACTCCAGTTTTCTGCTTCAAGCTTCAATTATTTACACTGATAAGAAGTAAATTCCTTTCATACTATATATATATATATATATATATATATATATATATATATATGAGAAACTGACTAAAGCTAAATTGTAAAAGGAACAATTTTTCTGTATATAATTCAATAATAAAAGTCTACAGGGTTTGCAACTAAAATTTCATTATAAAAAAATTTGTTAAATTTTACAGTTAAATATTCAGAAAACATTTAAAAAAAATAAAGACTGTAATTATCTTAATTATTTGTAATTATTTGTACATCTGAAAGACGAGAAAAAATGTGGATTATATATTTTACAAATGATGTATTTAAAATACGTATTAAAACAGTAAAACTGACACCAATATTGTATTTTAAACCATTTTTCACCTATATTTCTTCTTGAAATAATTACAGCGAAATAAATGATGAGGTAATTATGATTAATGAATGTAATTAATGAGTAATGAGCAGTAATTCCAACAAAAAAAAAGAAAAATATGAAATTAAATGAAGGCTGAATTAAAAGGAATTACCCATTAAAAAGTCATAAGCAAATATAAAGAAATTTAATTAACCACTCTTTATATATATATAATTCCTTTGATAGGTGAAATTTCATATTCTTTTCTGTAATGCAAATGGCAATTACGAGCATATGAAATAGGGTATAATGGCTTTCCATCTATTATGTCTTCTCTTTCGTATTTGGTCAATGCTTGTAATTATTTTACGCATTTTTTTTTTTAAGACTAACGTTTAACTGTTTTCTTAGGGTAGAAAATGACTAAAAACTACAATGAGTAGTTTAAAAAATGTGTTGTCGGACATATGAAGCTCAACTTTCTTTGCAAAGTTTTTGAAATTCAAATTAGGTAAGTATTTTGGCATGCAGGAATCATTTTAGTGTAAAATAAACCTGCGGTATAAACTATCCACGTTTCGCTTGAGCAATGCGATATATACTTGCTTACTTTAGGTTACTTTAGGTGAGTTTGAACGACGGTTCAGGATCGACCTGAGGTCGACTCCTCTGCAGCATCTCGCCTCATTTGCGGGATTTGGTGAAGGAGGGAATTGCTGTCTGCTCTCCTCCTGCCTTCGTAGCCAGCCACGCATGGCTGGTCAGGGACTTTGCACAGGAATCTGTCCAACTGGTTCTTGAAGTTATTCAGGTCGGTGTGCTGGTAGGACGTTGAAAAGTTTTGGGCCTCGTATTCTGAGGGTATTTTCCATCCTCGTTTTCATGGCCCCTTGTCCCACCGCAGCTAGGACTGTACAAAATCTGCCTCTTCTCTCATTCCAGTTTGTTTCTATTTCATTTCTAAAGTCAGTGACAGCTCAAGTATTTTCCATATGTATATTATTGTGTACCGCTCGCGCCTTCTTTCGAGAGAGTAGAGTTCCAGGGATTGTATCGAGTAGTCTTCACCTTCCGTTTCCTCCATCTTAGACGTAAAAGTCCTTTGTATAGCTTCAATGTTCGCAATGTCTCGTTTTCTGTATGGGCTTGTGAGTACTGAGCAATACTCAGTTAATGGTAGGACTAGATTCTTCCATAATTTGAGCATGATGTTTGCTTTTCTGCTGCGGAAGCTCCTCCAGATGATTCCCATTACTTTTCTGACCGTTGTAATTTTGATGTTATATTGCTCTCTGAATTCTGCATCCGACGACATTATTACTCCAAGATCCCTGAATTGTGAATTTGGTGTTATATATATATAAATATATATATATAATATATATATATATATATATATATATATATATATATATATATATATACACACACAATGCTCATCTGATCGAAATCCTTCAGAAGCGGAAAAATGAGTGATCGAATTTTTTTCTTTTTGCGACATGTCATCACTGTCGGATATGCTCTCTCTCTCTCTCTCTCTCTCTCTCTCTCTCTCTCTCTTCTATATATATATATATATATATATATATATATATATATATATATAAAGTAAATAAATAAATATTGAAATAGGGAATAAATAGACAAATAAAATAAATAATTAAATAAATAAATAATATAGCTATTTTTATAATTTTATTGAAATAAATGGACCGAAATCAACTAAAGACAATTACGTAAAGAATATTCGCATAAAAAGACTGAATTATTTTAAATGATAAATTCTTCTCGGAAGAGAATGTAAAATGAATTCCACCAATGCACCCCCGCTCCCCTTCGGGCTTTTGACCCCTCCAAATACCTCATCGAAAGCGAAGCTAAAAAATTTGATGGTTGTGGTTGTGTTTTAGCAAAAAAATGTAAAGGAAATTTACCGAACACAAACATTTTTCAATTTCAGAAAAATGTCTAAAATTTTGCACACGTTAGAAATTAATTTTATAAAAATATTTTGAACAAAGATTTTTTTTTTGTTTTATGTTAGTTAAAAATTAATATTTATTTTAAGCCAACGAGCGAGAGAGAGAGAGAGAGAGAGAGAGAGAGAGAGAGAGAGAGAGAGAGAGAGAGAGAGAACGAGAGAGAGAGAGAGAGAGAGAGAGAGAGAGAGTTACATTTCCGGGAATAAGTTCGCCTAGAGACAGAACATTCCTAAGAGGCATAAAAACCTACTGTTGTTGGTATTATTCTATTTTTGATATTTTATTAATGTTTTTGCGACACTTAAAAAAAAAAAAATGAAAACTAAAACTCAGTCATTATTAATAATTAGTAATTTTTTATGTTTTTTCTAAATTTATGTTTCTAGGCGAACTTTTTTCCGGAATTGTACGCTGATATTGAAAGTTTCATTTAGATCACTCTCTTTTCTTAAATACGTAATCGAATATTATAAATATTTTTCTTGGTTAGATCACATATAAATCGTTTTCGAGATATGTGATCAAAATATGATACCAAAGACTTCTAAATAAAGGTCAGCGAGATATATATATAATATATATATATAATAATAATAATAATAACTAGTTACTAAATTCATATATTGGGAAAATTTAAAGGGCAGTTGTTTTGAGTTTTATATCTGATATTTAGTAAATATCCAAGTGTCTTCCATCATTTTCAACAGTTAAAACAAATCTTCGCTCTAATTAGATGAAAACATTGTCCAAAACAATTAAAGCTTCCGTAATGCACATTTTTAGGTAATTAATATCCCTTAGTTTTTTCGTGATGTACGGTTGTATTTTACATATCCCCAAGAACAAAAATCTAAAGGAGATATGTCTGGAGAACGAGCTGACCATCTTGTAGGTCCTTCTTGGCTAATCCCCTGCCCTAAGAATATTTCATCTAGAAAAATAGGCATAGTATGAGTAAAATAAGGCGGTGCACCATCCTGCTGAAACACTGCACGTTGCAATAGACCTGAAATTTGTCGTACAAGAAGTGCAAAGAACTCTTTTTTAATATTCTGACATACGATTCTCTATTAACCCTTTTGTTTTCGGATAAAGAAAAAGAAAAAGAAAAACCACATAAATGTGACCACTTAACAAAGCGAATGTCTCTCTCTGTAGATCTTGTAGTTACGGCGGTTTAATCTACCAGAAGTATGGAAAGTTGCCTCGTCATTAAAAATGAGATTTGAAAGAAAGCGATCATCAATTTCAATTCTTTTGATAAATTCTTGACAGGTATTTTACTCCTTCTTTCCCTCCTCTTTTCCATTCCGGCAGCTGACAGTTGCCGTCTCTTCTTCTGATAAAGCTGAACTTTTCGCTCAAACTTTCGTCTCCAACCCAATCTTGGACGATTCCAGTACTGTTCCTCCATCTATTTCTCCCTCTGACTTAATTATGTCTGAAATTAGAATCTCTTCCAAAGATGTTTTTGCTGCCTTAGCTTGGCTCAAATCTAGGAAGGCGTACGGTCATAATGGTGTCCCTCCTGTTGGTCTTAAGAACTGTGTTTCTGTGCTGATACCCTGCCTACGCAAACTCTTTCGTCTTTGTCTCTAATTTGGTATTTTTCCTCTTTTCCTTCCTGCCGGAAGTGCGCTTTCATTCGGCATGTCCCAAAAAAGAGTGACTGTTCTCAACCCTCCCACTATCGTTCAGTTGCTTTGATCTCTTGCCTTTCTAAAGTTTTTGAATCTATCCGAATGGGAAGATTCTTAAACACCATTCTTCTCACAATCTTCTTTCATATCGTCAGTATGGGTTCCGTAAGGGACGCTCTACTGACGATCTTGCATATCTCTCTGACTCTTGGTCATCCTTCTTTCGAGATTTCGGTGAAACCTTTGCTATTGCGCTAGACAAATCAAAAGCTTTTGATAGAGTCTGGCACAAATCTTTAATTTCCAAACTTCCCTTCTATTTGTGTCGTCATTTTTTATTTCCTTTCTGGCCGATCTATAGCTGCGGTTGTAGATAATCACTGTTCTTCTCCTAAAGCTATCAATAGTGGTGCTCCTCAGGGCTCTGTCTTGTCATATACTCTTTTACTTTTATTTATCAATGATCTATTAAGTCGTACTTCCTGCCCTATCCACTCCTATGCTGATGATTCCACTCTTCACTTCACCTGCTTCACAAAGCGTCCCTCTCAACGGTCAATCCATGCCTCGCATAAGACGTCTATGATGCACCTAAACTCTGATCTTTCCACTATCTCTAATTGGGGAGGAGAAAATCTTGTGGCTTTCACTGCCTCAAAAACTCAGCTCCTTCATCTATCTACTCGTCACAATCTTCCACACGACTATCCCCTTACCTTCAACAATACACAACTCAACCCTTCTCTTAACATTCCTGGCGTTTCCCTTTCACGTGATCTTTCCTGGAAAGATCACATACACCTTCTTTCTAGAACAGCTTCTAAGAGGTTAGGTGTGCTGTACCGCCTCCGCAGTTTCTTCACCCCCACTCAGTTGCTGTCTCTGTACAGGGGTCTTGTCCGTCCATGTATGGAGTACGCTTCTCATGTGTGGGGTAGCCCAACTCACACAGCTCTACTTGACCGGGTGGAATCAAAGGCTTTTCGTCTCATCAATTCCCCAAATCTTGCAGACTGTCTTCAATCCCTCTCCGCCGCAGTGTTGCCTCACTCTCTCTTTACTATCGCTATTATGAGGGACACTGCTCTTCTGAACTCTCTAACTGCATGTCTCCTCCTTTAAGGAGAGCACACAGTACCAGACTTTCTACACATTCTCATTCCGTTTCTCTCCAACTCTCTAACGCAAGGCTTAATCGGTATTTTCAATCTTTCATCCACTCAACTAGTCAATCCTGCAACAATCTTCCTCAATCCATCATTCCCTGTCTATAACCTCCAATTTTTCAAATGCAGTGTCGAAGCATCTCAAAAACCTTGGACCTTGATTTTGGCTCTCTGCTTCCTCTATCAGGGGGCCGTTTTTTACGGGCATTCGCCCTTGGCCCCTTCCTCCTGCATAAAAGATAAAAAATCTTCCTCGTGCACATGGTGGGCAACCTGTATCTTATAGGACCTGAATTTTAAAACTGGATATGAATTTATGCCCAGAGAGGTATGGAATGTTTAACTCAGCTGCTGCTCTCCTTTTTGACTTCTCAGGGCTTCTTAGGAATGCTTCGCGAAAAGGATTATCTCTTTCTGGGGGATTTCTTGGCCTACTGGGGGGATTTCCCGTTTTTTGACACTTCCTTCTGCAGTGAACGTTTTTATGTACACTCAAATCAAATTTGTGTGTGGTGCTGGTTTGTTTAGGTCACGTGTAAATCGTGTTTGGGCTGTAATGATTGATCCACATTCGTGAACCCATCTTAGTGCGAGCTTAACATTTTCTTGAACAGACGCCATTACAACTAAATCCTAGTCAAGGCGAAATATAGGGTGTCCCAAAAGTCCCTATCTGTTTTGTTGAAATAGGCTGAATTTCAAATAAATGTCACACTGAGCTGAATACAGATGTATTTCTATACAAATTACAAGTATTACACCATTAAAATCTTTAATTAGTAGTTTCCACATGTGCTCCATCTGTATCTCTGCAACTCTCAAAGCGGTCAGCTGCATTGCGGAACACATTTCCGAGCATTTCAGGGGTTATTTTCTCAACTGCTTGCCTAATGCGATCTCGCAGATCTGGTAAATCTCGAATATTTCTGCGATAGACCTCTGATTTAATGAAACCCCAAGCAAAGAAATCCAATGGGGTCAAATCCGGAGATCGCGCTGCCCAGGGCCTATTTCCCCCACGTCCAATCCAACGATTTGGGAAACGCTCGTTTAGGTATGTCTGAACAATTCTGGCATAATGACATGGTGCCCCATCTGCTGAAAGACTACATTGTCGAGAATGCCATCTTCAAGAAGTTGAGGTTCTAGAAAACTTTGAAGCATATCAAAGTAAACAGACCCTGTCACTGTAGCCTCTGCAAAGAAAAAGGGCCTGTAAATCTTAGACTTCGTCATTCCAAGCCACACGTTGACTTTAGGTGAGTTTCTTTCCCATTCAGTAAACTCAGCTGGCTTTTCATTAGCCCAGATGCGACAATTATGTCGATTAATTTTAACACAGGTGTGAAAAGTCGCCTCATCGCTAAAGAAAATGTGGTCCATTAAATTGTTATTTTGGATTTGTTCGACCAGTTCCGCACACATTGCTGCTCTTTTTGGAAAATCTTCCTCGTGTAAGCTGTGTAACAGCTGAAAGTGATAACACTTCTTCTTCAGCATCGAACGCAAGATTCTGTGAACAGTTGTTTTGGGTATGGTCAATCTGTGGGATGCTTGGCGAACTGACATTCTTTGATCGTCTTCGAACATTATACGAACAGATTCAATGTTTTGTTGTATTATTCTTGGGCGTCCACTTCTTCCTTCATCATGCACAGATCCAGTCCTTTTGAATTTGTTTACCAATTCACGAATTGCTTTATCTGTCATTCCAGGCTTATGAAACCTTCTTGAGAATCGGTCTTTAATTTCACAACATTTCATTCTTCTGATGCGACATGTTACTATCATAACGCGTTCATGCACATCCATCACCAATGATATGGATCTGAAAAAATTAATTAAAAATTTAAAAATAATTAAAATAGAAATCTAATGCATGTATTTGTCTAGAAAGGTGCATGCAATCATGTCATTAAAACATTCATTTGAAATTCAGCCTATTTCAACAAAATAGATCGGGACTTTTGGGACACCCTGTATATCCGGTGAAAACAGATGTTGTATAATCTTGTTTAAAAATATTACATTTCCGTCATTATTTAAGTTATGCCAAAAAAAATAATAAATAAATGAAACGTACATCATTATTGAATAAATCAATTCAATAAATAGTTATTAATATTTCTTTTTTAACCATTCATTTAAATACAACGTGTGTATATACACACACACACACCTTTGGTTACCTTTGGTTAGCTTTCGCCCGAATTGTCCATTCTGACGAAGGTCAAGCTTTTCATTCCACCTTATACCTACAGTTTAACGTGGAATCCGAACCACGCCCCACCAGCAGCCCAGCATCTTAACCATTAGGCCACCCAGGGTACCCATTTATCTACCAACCACTTTCTTTATTGTGTGGAAGAATGAACAGTTGGGTTTTGCTGCGCGCCGCCGGCTGCCGTCACCAGGTCTCGAACCTGGAACCGATGGATTCGTAGTCAGCGACGCTAACCACTACACCATCGAGGAGCATATATATATATATATAATGACCAGCGTTCATAGCTCAGTGGGTAACACCGTTACCCTATAAGCGAAGTGAATACACTGAAATGGGGATTCGTACCGCGATGATGCTGGTAAATAATGATACAGAAGTTAATGCAATGGCCAGCGTTAGCTGGCCTGAACGCTGTGCCAGTTTCTAGCTCTCCTAAATAAGTATCATTTTTATATATATATTATATATAATGTAAGTTTGAACATAATTACAAAGGAAACAAAACATACAAAATACAGTTTGTTCTTCCACCTTGAGGTTTCATGGCTGAGTGGGTAACACGGCGATTCGCAAAACTTGTATGATCAGAGAGAGAGAGAGAGAGCAGTTCGAATCCATCCATGGTCCATTGTTATTGTCGATTAAGAGACAAGAATTAAACTGCATGTAACAACACACTGTAAGTGAAGATTAACTGAAAGGGAAATTAACTGTTATTTCATCCAATAGATGGCGACACACATTCCAGTATTTCGACAAGCTGTCAAGCGAACGGTTTTTTCAGGTGAAAATCTAGTAAAAAATTATTGATTTCCATTAATAAGGTTTTAATCTATATTTTTAATAAACCGTATGTACATTAATGAATGTAGGATTTAACTTGTGTTAAAATAGAGAGGCAAAATTGGTGTTATACTTTATATATATATATAATATATATATATATATATATATATATATATATGAAAATTATTTCACGAAAGTAACAGTGAATAATATTTATGATGAAAATAACCACGAAGGAAAAAAAACACAATGGTGCTCAAGCGCTTTCGTCTAATGAGTGTTCCTGATGTATGTCATTAGACGAAAGCGCTTGAGAACCATTCTGTGTTTTCTTTTTCCTTCGTGGTTATTTTCATCATATATATATATATTTCTGTGTGTGTGTGTGTGTGTGTGTGTGTGTGTGTGTGTAATAAACCGTAACATAATTCATTACCGTGTCTTGGGAATTAATAGAAAAATATTTTAATAATTTAAAAAAAACCCTGAGAAACATCAGTAACAACCAATATTCTTTCTTTGTGATTTCAACACCAATTAAACACAATTTTGAAAGGAACGTAAGAGTTGACCAATCAACTCTTTGTCAGTCTCAATGCTTTACAAAGTCTCTTTGAACACTCAGACCAGAGCTTTTCTCGAATTTCGGTCTTGGCCTCTTCGAATATTAAAGAGACCTACCTACTTCACTTCGTTGTCTGACAATTAGATTCAGAATTTAGCAAGAATTTAAATCGGGTGAGTTTCCTGGCCAATGTCCGAGTTCAACCTATAAAAAATTGATACACTGATATTATCTGTCAAAATTATAGAAAAATCACCAAAACCGGTAAAGAAGAATTTTTTTACACCCATTTTATATATATATATATATATATATATATGTTCTGCGTAAAAAGTATTGTTCCGCTATGTTGTACTGTACTTAACTTGATCAGTCCGTTCTGTAGTTTTACAAAACGGACTGATTACGTTAGGTTACGTTAGGTTACCAAAACGCTTTTTTAGAGATTGTGTGGTGTTGGTAGGCAAGTCCTTTGCACGGTTGAGCTACCGATGAATGGTTGGCTTTGAGAAGCCAGTACGTTCTTGGATTTGGGTTGTGGTTAGTCCCTCTTGGCCAGAGTTATGATACGTATTTTTCCTTATGAGGTCAAGGTTTTAGGCCCCATATTCACTCCTGGAAAAAAGACAGGTACAAAAATAACTGGGTCCGTTAATGACAAAAACGCGCTAGAACAAGCCAAAACGTAACACCCACCCACGGGGCCTCAACTGAATGGGCTGGTAATTAATCACACTATTGATACATTTCACTCAACAGCGATGCCAAACGTTCGATACAGACCCAACAACTTTGACCCTCTGGTTAAAATGCGCAAAACCTTTCGTTCCCATAGTAAGCCATTGTACAGCATAGTGGAACAATACTTTTTGCGCAGACTATGAGCTAAATACTGCACATATCAATCAATTGCAGTTACCAGCGTATACTGACATTCCGAATATATATATATATATATATATATATATAATAATATAATATATATATATATATATGAATAGAAACGACATAAGTATTAAGGAACGTGAGGTCCGTAGCATAATGGTAGAGCGTCCGACCGGCAATTGGAAGGCCCTGGGTTCGATTCCCAGGCGGTTCGCCTCATTTTTCATTATTTCGTTACTCTCTCCTCGTGTGCAGAACGTTCCTTAATACTTATGTCGTTTCTATTCATTTATATACTGCGCGGTCATTGCAGTTATTTGCATATATATATATATATATATATATATATATAACTGCAATGATTACAAAAATAAAAACAATAAAAAAAAACAGACTCAAAGAAATACAGAGGTTGGGGGTGAGGGTCATAGAAAAAGTTTTTTTGCTGAAAACGTTCCCCTGTATTTCTTTTATTCTGGGCTTTTCTCACTAATATATATATATACTGTATATAAATTAGTAATTTTCCAAAGTGAAATGAGCTGAGACAATGTATGAGCGCCGTATATAAACTAAACGATATATATTTACATATCATTAAACTAATTAACAAAGATTAAGAAGAAATTATATCGTAACCGAGTTTATACAACTAGACTGTCACCATTATCGGTCTAATTAAGGAAATTAAAATTGTTAATTAAGTTAAGAATTTTTAGTGAGGGGGGGGTCGGGGGTGAGGGTGAGGGGGGGGGGGATAATTCGCCTGAGTGAGAAAAAAAAAATTTCTAATTAAAATTCACATTTTTTCCTTTGGGAAAAAATCTCAGGAATAGAATATTTAATTAATCTTATTCTAAATGTATTTTTCTCTTTATTTTTTTCGCTTTTCTTTCTTCTCTTATTTTCTTATTTTCTTATTTTTTTCATTTTTTCTTATACTCTTATTGTTTTATTTTCTCATTCTCTTATGCTTTAATTTATTTTATTTTAAATGTTTTTTCTATTGCTCCATTTTTTTGGTGCTTTCCTTTATTCTCTTATTTTTTTATTTTATTTTTTCGTATACTATTATTGTTTTATTTTTTTTTATTTAAATCTCAGGAATGGAATATTTAATTCACTTTATTCAAAATGTATTTTTCTCTATTTTTTTTCGTTTTCCTTTCTTCTCTTATTTTCTTATTTTTTCTTATAATCTTATTGTTTTATTTTCTCATTCTCTTATGCTTTAATTTATTTTATTTTAAATGTCGCTTTCCTTTCTTCTCTTATTTTCTTATTTTTTCTTATAATCTTATTGTTTTATTTTCTCATTCTCTTATGCTTTAATTTATTTTATTTAAATGTCGCTTTCCTTTCTTCTCTTATTTTCTTATTTTTTCTTATAATCTTATTGTTTTATTTTCATTCTCTTATGCTTTAATTTATTTTATTTTAAATGTCGTTTTCCTTTCTTCTCTTATTTTCTTATTTTTTCTTATAATCTTATTGTTTTATTTTCTCATTCTCTTATGCTTTAATTTATTTTATTTTAAATGTTTTTTCTATTGCTCCATTTTTTTGGTGCTTTTCTTTATTCTCTTATTTTTTTATTTTATTTTTTCGTATACTATTATTGTTTTATTTTTTTTTATTTAAATCTCAGGAATGGAATATTTAATTCACTTTATTCAAAATGTATTTTTCTCTATTTTTTTTCGTTTTCCTTTCTTCTCTTATTTTCTTATTTTTTCTTATAATCTTATTGTTTTATTTTCTCATTCTCTTATGCTTTAATTTATTTTATTTTAATGTCGCTTTCCTTTCTTCTCTTATTTTCTTATTTTTTCTTATAATCTTATTGTTTTATTTTCTCATTCTCTTATGCTTTAATTTATTTTATTTTAAATGTCGCTTTCCTTTCTTCTCTTATTTTCTTATTTTTTCTTATAATCTTATTGTTTTATTTTCTCATTCTCTTATGCTTTAATTTATTTTATTTTAAATGTCGTTTTCCTTTCTTCTCTTATTTTCTTATTTTTTCTTATAATCTTATTGTTTTATTTTCTCATTCTCTTATGCTTTAATTTATTTTTTTTAAATGTTTTTTTCTATTGCTCCATTTTTTTGGTGCTTTTCTTTATTCTCTTATTTTTTTATTTTATTTTTTCGTATACTATTATTGTTTTATTTTTTTTTATTTAAATCTCAGGAATGGAATATTTAATTCACTTTATTCAAAATGTATTTTTCTCTATTTTTTTTTCGTTTTCCTTTCTTCTCTTATTTTCTTATTTTTTCTATAATCTTATTGTTTTATTTTCTCATTCTCTTATGCTTTAATTTATTTTATTTTAAATGTCGCTTTCCTTTCTTCTCTTATTTTCTTATTTTTTCTTATAATCTTATTGTTTTATTTTATCATTCTCTTATGCTTTAATTTATTTTATTTTAAATGTCGTTTTCCTTTCTTCTCTTATTTTCTTATTTTTTCTTATAATCTTATGTTTTATTTCTCATTCTCTTATGCTTTAATTTATTTTATTTTAAATGTCGTTTTCCTTTCTTCTTATTTTCTTATTTTTTCTTATAATCTTATTGTTTTATTTTCTCATTCTCTTATGCTTTAATTTATTTTATTTTAAATGTCGCTTTCCTTTCTTCTTATTTTCTTATTTTTTCTTATAATCTTATTGTTTTATTTATCATTCTCTTATGCTTTAATTTTTTTTATTTTAAATGTCGTTTTCCTTTCTTCTCTTATTTTCTTATTTTTTCTTATAATCTTATTGTTTTATTTTCTCATTCTCTTATGCTTTAATTTATTTTATTTTAAATGTCGCTTTCCTTTCTTCTCTTATTTTCTTATTTTTTCTTATAATCTTATTGTTTTATTTTCTCATTCTCTTATGCTTTAATTTATTTTATTTTAAATGTCGTTTTCCTTTCTTCTCTTATTTTCTTATTTTTTCTTATAATCTTATTGTTTTATTTTCTCATTCTCTTATGCTTTAATTTATTTTATTTTAAATGTCGCTTTCCTTTCTTCTCTTATTTTCTTATTTTTTCTTATAATCTTATTGTTTTATTTTCTCATTCTCTTATGCTTTAATTTATTTTATTTTAAATGTCGTTTTCCTTTCTTCTCTTATTTTCTTATTTTTTCTTATAATCTTATTGTTTTATTTTCTCATTCTCTTATGCTTTAATTTATTTTATTTTAAATGTCGCTTTCCTTTCTTCTTATTTTCTTATTTTTTCTTATAATCTTATTGTTTTATTTTCTCATTCTCTTATGCTTTAATTTATTTTATTTAAATGTCGTTTTCCTTCTTCTCTTATTTTCTTATTTTTTCTTATAATCTTATTGTTTTATTTTCTCATTCTCTTATGCTTTAATTTATTTATTTTAAATGTTTTTTCTATTGCTCCATTTTTTTGGTGCTTTTCTTTATTCTCTTATTTTTTTATTTTATTTTTCGTATCTATTATTGTTTTATTTTTTTTTATTTAAATCTCAGGAATGGAATATTTAATTCACTTTATTCAAAATGTATTTTTCTCTATTTTTTTTCGTTTTCCTTTCTTCTCTTATTTTCTTATTTTTTCTTATAATCTTATTGTTTTATTTTCTCATTCTCTTATGCTTTAATTTATTTTATTTTAAATGTCGCTTTCCTTTCTTCTCTTATTTTCTTATTTTTTCTTATAATCTTAGTTTTATTTTCTCATTCTCTTATGCTTTAATTTATTTTATTTTAAATGTCGTTTTCCTTTCTTCTCTTATTTTCTTATTTTTTCTTATAATCTTATTGTTTTATTTTCTCATTCTCTTATGCTTTAATTTATTTTATTTTAAATGTTTTTTCTATTGCTCCATTTTTTTGGTGCTTTTCTTTATTCTCTTATTTTTTTATTTTATTTTTTCGTATACTATTATTGTTTTATTTTTTTTTATTTAAATCTCAGGAATGGAATATTTAATTCACTTTATTCAAAATGTATTTTTCTCTATTTTTTTTCGTTTTCCTTTCTTCTCTTATTTTCTTATTTTTTCTTATAATCTTATTGTTTTATTTTCTCATTCTCTTATGCTTTAATTTATTTTATTTTAAATGTCGCTTTCCTTTCTTCTCTTATTTTTTATTTTTTCTTATAATCTTATTGTTTTATTTTATCATTCTCTTATGCTTTAATTTATTTTATTTTAAATGTCGTTTTCCTTTCTTCTCTTATTTTCTTATTTTTTCTTATAATCTTATTGTTTTATTTTTCATCTCTATGCTTTAATTTATTTTATTTTAAATGTCGTTTTCCTTTCTTCTCTTATTTTCTTATTTTTTCTTATAATCTTATTGTTTTATTTTCTCATTCTCTTATGCTTTAATTTATTTTATTTTAAATGTCGCTTTCCTTTCTTCTTATTTTCTTATTTTTTCTTATAATCTTATTGTTTTATTTTATCATTCTCTTATGCTTTAATTTATTTTATTTTAAATGTCGTTTTCCTTTCTTCTCTTATTTTCTTATTTTTTCTTATAATCTTATTGTTTTATTTCTCATTCTCTTATGCTTTAATTTATTTTATTTTAAATGTCGCTTTCCTTTCTTCTCTTATTTTCTTATTTTTTCTTATAATCTTATTGTTTTATTTTCTCATTCTCTTATGCTTTAATTTATTTTATTTTAAATGTCGTTTTCCTTTCTTCTCTTATTTTCTTATTTTTTCTTATAATCTTATTGTTTTATTTTCTCATTCTCTTATGCTTTAATTTATTTTATTTTAAATGTCGCTTTCCTTTCTTCTCTTATTTTCTTATTTTTTCTTATAATCTTATTGTTTTATTTCTCATTCTCTTATGCTTTAATTTATTTTATTTTAAATGTCGTTTTCCTTTCTTCTCTTATTTTCTTATTTTTTCTTATAATCTTATTGTTTTATTTTCTCATTCTCTTATGCTTTAATTTATTTTATTTTAAATGTCGCTTTCCTTTCTTCTTATTTTCTTATTTTTTCTTATAATCTTATTGTTTTATTTTCTCATTCTCTTATGCTTTAATTTATTTTATTTTAAATGTCGCTTTCCTTTCTTCTCTTATTTTCTTATTTTTTCTTATAATCTTATTGTTTTATTTTATCATTCTCTTATGCTTTAATTTATTTTATTTTAAATGTCGTTTTCCTTTCTTCTCTTATTTTCTTATTTTTTCTTATAATCTTATTGTTTTATTTTCTCATTCTCTTATGCTTTAATTTATTTTATTTTAAATGTCGTTTTCCTTTCTTCTCTTATTTTCTTATTTTTTCTTATAATCTTATTGTTTTATTTTCTCATTCTCTTATGCTTTAATTTATTTTATTTTAAATGTCGTTTTCCTTTCTTCTCTTATTTTCTTATTTTCTCTTAGTTTTATTTTTTATTTATTTACTTTTTATTTTTCACATTTACTATTCTTTTCTTTTATTTTCCCATTCTTCTTTTATTTTTATTTTCTTATTCTCTTTCTTTTATTTTTATCATTCTCTTATTCTTTTTCTTTTATTTTCCCCATCTTTTTACCCCTTTTATTTTTTATTCTCTTATATTCTTGTTTCTCTAACATCCCATTACCTTTTTTGTTTTTCTCATTCTCCTATTTTCATATTGCTTTATTATTTTATATTCTTATTTTTGTTCCTTTTATATCTTCATTTTGATTTCAATTTGTTTCTTATTTTATTGAAAAGCCTCGATTCATATAAATTCTTTAAACTTTTGCTCGGATATGAATTTTTATGACAATCTTGTTTGAAGCAACAATTTATATGTACAGTATATATGTATATTTTGTGTGTGTGAGTATGTGTGTGTGTGTGTGTGTGTGTGTGTGTGTGTGTGTAGATAAATTTATTGTTTCAATAGCTATTTTATATGATTTTTGTTTTCATTGTGGCTGATTTGAATGCTAAAAAAACCCGACGAGATAGCTTTTATCATCAAATTTTAATCACGAAGAAAAGTAAATTTTTTCTTTTTTTTTTAAAGAACTTAATATTTACAGTGTAGACTTCTTATTTTAGTCAACTTCTTATTTATTTAGTTAAGGAACTTACGTAGTTATGATGAGAAATATATATGAAGTAATAAAAACTTTTTTGTATTTTTTTTTTTTTGACAGTGACTAAAGTAGTAAATAAATTGTTAGTTATGGTAAATAAGATTATGTATTACGTTAAAGTTATTATACTAAAGCCGCCATTTTGAAAATACTACCTTGGTGACCTTGGTGACCTTGGTTTTGCTTCATTCTGATGAAGGTCAACCTCGTTGTTCCACCTTAGATCTACAGCGTAACGTGGAATCCGAGCCACGACCCACCGCGGGTAATCATCAGAAATTACAAAGTTCTCGCCCAGACTTGATCTCACGACCAAGCTCAGTAGCCCAGCGTCTTAATCACTAGACTACCCAGAGTAACCATTTATCTACCCATTTAGTATTTAGGCTGAGGAATATTTATATTATTATACGATGGTATGATGGTGTTAGCAATAACGTTTTTCATTATCATTAATCATTATCATTATCATAAAAAAAGCCCATCTTCAACACAAATTTTTTAAAGTTTTGATACTTTTTATGCAAAATGAGTACATGACAAAGATTTCGGAGCTGGATTATCTTATTTATATATGTAGGAAGTGATGATGCTAATGATGCTAATGATGATGATGATGATCATGATCTACAGATCTACAGAAGCAAAGGCTAACAAAGACCCTAAGATCCACTCTAAGGTTAGCCCGAGAGAAAGGAAAGAGTAGGGGGTTAAGAGAAGAGAAGAGAATAAGGGGTTAAGTAAGGAGCAACACCTATCATTCGTGGGTTAACTTTCATTCGGAAAAAGAGAAAAAAGACTCACCATCATCATCCGCCGGCCACTGCCGACAAGTCAGAAAAATAGTCGGAGAGAATAGGAAAGGGGTGAAAGATGAAAAGAAGTAAAATAAGAACGCTTACAAACCATGCAAACACAGTCTTAACTCACTGTCATACTATGCAAACTACAAACATGCAAGGAAAGAGTTAGAGACAAGCAAAGTAAGGAGATAAGAAAAAAAAAAGTAGGTAAAGTTAAACAAAAAGTGGGTTAGTTTACGCTACGAGCTACATCTACGTTCGTGTTAGTCTAATTTTTTGTTTTGTTATTTTTTTTTTAATAATTTTATTGCTGGCATCACACGCTGGCATGTCACAAGCTGGCATTCATCGTCAACAGACTCATCCTCGAGCACCACCACCAGAGCTCCTGTTGCTAACTTTGTTTTTTTAAATTAAACAACGTTAATACTTTTAAAATGTCTGTCAAGACGGTTCTTAAACATATTAACGCTGGTAGAATGAACGACTGACGCGGGAAGATTATTCCATTTATCGATTACTTTAAACGTAAAGAAGTTTTTAGCGATATTGGTAATGAAACGTCTGCCACGCAACTTAAATCCGTTATTGCGAGTATTACTATTATCGAAAGTGAACAATTTGTCAAAATTTACGTTATCGATGTTATTAACGATTTTGAAAACTTCAATAAGCTCCCCCTTAATCTCCTAGTTTCGAGTGAATACAGGTCTAACTCTTTAATCCTATCTTCATAAGGCTTATTGCGCAATGACGGAATAAGTTTCGTGGCACGACGCTGAACCCTTTCTAACCTATCAATATCCTCACGCAAGTACGGGCACCAAAACTGAACGGCATATTCTAAATGAGGCCTGACTAGGGACTTGTAAAGGGGCAATATAATATCCTTCGATTTAAATTCGAAATTACGCGCTATGAAGCCTAACATCCTATTAGCTTTTGCGCAAGACTCCAGGCACTGGTTCCTAACCTTTAAATCCTTAGATACGCGTACGCCTAAATCTACTTCCTCGTCAACGCTCGCTAACTCCCTATCATCCATCGTGTACGCGTAATTATTGTTGCGAGAACCTATATGCAAAACTTTACATTTGTCTACGTTAAATTGCATCTGCCACTTATCTGTCCACTCCATAATCCTATTTACATCGTCTTGGATCCTATTTCTATCGTCCTCGTTAACAACCTTACCGCCTATTTTAGTATCGTCCGCGAATTTTGACACGTTACTAGTCAATCCTACATCTATGTCGTTAATGTAAATGACGAATAGCAATGGGCCTAACACTGAACCCTGTGGGACACCGCTACCTACATCTAACCACCCTGATTCACTACCATTAACTACGACCCTCTGTCTCCTAGCACGAAGCCATTCTTCTAACCAGTTAGCTACCTGACCGCGTATACCGTGCGCTTTAACCTTCGCAATTAGTCTCCTATGCGGAACTTTATCGAACGCCTTTTTAAAATCTAAATAAATAACGTCAGCTGCTTTATGCCTATCGTATTCGCGCACTATTTCGTTATAAAATTCTAACAAATTAGTTAAACAAGACCTATGGCGTCGAAACCCATGCTGACTACTATTAATCAAATCTCTACTTTCTAAGTGATCGATAATTATAATACGATCCCTAACTACGGATTCCAAAAGTTTACCGACAATTGACGTTAAGCTAATGGGCCTATAATTGCTAGCTACTGCGCGGTCGCCTTTTTTAAAAATAGGCGTGACGTTAGCTAATTTGAAGTCTTCAGGAATAATCCCCGTTTCGAGTGACTGATTAAAAATCTTCGTTAAGGGGCCTACGATAACGTCTTTCAAATCTTTCAAATGTCTGGGATAAAACGCGTCAGGGCCTGGAGCCTTGCTAACTTTTAGCCTATCGATATAGTGCGCAATCCCAGCCTCGTAAACAGTTATTTCATCTAAAATAGTCTCGCTACTAAATGGAACGATATCGTCCACGTCGGGGACATTATTTACGTCTTCTACGGTAAAAACTGTCGCAAAAAAGTTATTAAAAATACTCGCCATCGCCTGAGCGTCAGAAGCCAAAGAGCCATTAACATCCACTAGAGGGCCTATGTTATCTTTTACCGGCTTACGATTATTTACGTATTCAAAAAACTTTTTTGGATTATGTTTACTATCCGCAGCTATAAGTATCTCTAAATTACGCTTGGCATTCCTAACTGATTTTTTAACCTGACGCCTAAGCTCGATATATCTATTAAAGTTAGCTGCCGTGCCATTGCGCTTACTAAGTCTATACGCTCTATTACGCTCGTTTATGAACTCGCCTATTTCCCTATTCCACCACTTCGGCCTACCACGATTTCTAGCGCGCTTGGGCCTACGAGGAATAAACTCCCTTTCAATATTCCTAAAACTTACTTTAAACGCCACCCAACGCAAATTTGTGTCATTATCCATAAATAAGTTATCCCAGTCCACTACTCTCATCCTATCCGCAAAACTATCAAAATTAGCCCTACGAAAATCAGGGACTTCTATTACATTACTATCCTGAGTGTTTTCTATCAATAACTTAAACCTAAGAATTTGATGATCGCTACATCCTAAACTCTCGCCTACTTCTAAACCTTCGACTATATTCTCGCCGTTCGTCATCACCAAATCTAAAATATTGTCACCGCGCGTTGGCTCGCTAACTATTTGTCGTAAAAAGTTATCGTCCATAAACTCAACCAATCTCAAACCCTCATCACCCAGTAAAATTCTCGTAATTAACATTAGGGCAGTTAAAGTCTCCGACAATTATACTATTCCGATTGTCAATAAAATTACCAAGAAGTGAGTAAAATCTAGTATCTGTATCGAGGGGTTGAACGGGAGGTCTATAAACAACAACAAAATTGAAACTAATACTACGCGCCCTAACTTCAACACATATCGCATTAATTGCTGCCGGAAAATCTAACTTAACCTCGATAGCCCTAAGGGAATTACGAATGTACAGCAAAACGCCTCCGCCAAACCTATGTAACCTATCATTAGTAAAGAGTTTAAAACCCGGTACATCAAGTTCCCCCAACAAGTCCCGAGTCACGGTATTCAACCAAGTTTCAGTGATAGCAACTATATCATAGTTGCCGGAATAAATTACCGCCTTAAATTCATTTAATTTATTTCTAATACTACGCGCGTTGCAATAAAAGACGTTTAAGTTATTTTTTACCACGGGCCGGCGTTTTAAACTATTTATCACGTCGGGCCCGCGTTTCCCGGACCTACAACGTTTAAAGAAGGCTTCGACCTGTACAGCTTTCGCACGTTTTCGTCTATTCACCTACCTAGCCTAGCATTGCCTATTTCATTAAAATGCACCCCAATCTTTTATAAAAAGGCTAGGATCACTGGATTCGGACCACAGCTTTACGAAGGGTACATTTTCCTCAGCACAAATCTCTTCTAATTTGTTATTCAAAAATATTGTTTTTGACGTAATTCTAAGACCCAACCCGTGCCTAGGGGTAATACCTAGAACTAAAGACCTATCTGACCTCGCCTTCAGGGACCTAATTAACCCCCTATATCTCTCCAAAAGGTCAGGCACTCTCGTATCGGGCCTATACGAGTCGTTACCTCCTACCATCGTCACCAATATTGAGTGACGGGAAGCAACGTCAACCCTATCCACTTCGTCTCTAACTCTGTCAACCCTGGCCCCTGGGAGACAGACCCTCCTCCTCTTGGTTGGATTCCGTTTAACGAACTCTTTGTCCATGTGGCGCACTAAAGAGTCCCCAATTAAAATAGTTTCCCCCTCATTCACGTCCCTTTCCCAATGAGCGAAAGGGTTCGAAACCTCGATAGGGGGGGGATTCCTATCACCTAACGTACGCGGCCGAGCTCCACCCTTAACCTCTCTAAATCCCTCACTATCTACTACTCTCGGACTAACCTTAACCCCTTCCTCAACTCTATCTAACCTTCCCGACATGCTACCTAAACTAGAAACTAAGTTACGCACCTCACCCTTCAAATTACTAACGTCTTCAACGTTAGTATTGGTTCGGCTCCCGTCAACCGTAGCCCTAACCCTGCCCTCATCAAGCGTTGCAAGTCTATCCGCTACCTCACGTACACTGCGTTTTATACCAACTAATTCCTCCATGAACTCGCAAAAGAAACAAACTGATCTATCGGTAATCGCCATTGGACCGCCGTTATAATCCATAAATTCCGAATACCACCGGTTAACCCTACACCTAACAGTCCTAACACACGACTCTTTCTGCGATGGCATCGCGCAGTTAAAAATTAGTTTAAACCGTCACAGGTATAAATTAAATTAAGCCGGCACGCTATGAAAACTTCTAAATCGCTAAAAACCACTAATATTCAATTACTTAACTATAACAACGTAAATTTAAACGCAAGTATATAAAGTTCAAAAGTATCCAAAAGTAAAATTCTCAGCAATATATAAAAGTAGATGCAAAACCAGAGAGCTCAGGAAATGCGTCCGTTCAGTACAGAGTCTGGCTGACGATGAGGATGAGGATGATGTCTGTTCTGTGCTTGTTTATACACGCCTAAACGGCTAGGGTAATCTACACTAAATTTCTTAACACACTCGACCCTCCCAGCCTTAACTACAGTTTAAAGGGAAGTAAGATTGAAGGTTTCATATTTTACACGGAGCACCACTTCTCTCATACGCTCATTTCAGCTTCAGGGTACGGGCAGCTCGCAGTATCATTGCAAAGTAGAGAACAGAGTCAATGTATTGACGATGCTTCCGTTCGTAGTTCATTACCACTAATAGTTACAATAGTCTGTGTTATCACAGTTCAAAGAATATCCAAATCCGTATTTATTTTCGTGCTAGTTTCGTTAGTTTGTTTTGCGGATACTTTCAGCTATTATCAGGCCCAGTGCATGATTTTTTAGGGGCAAGATGCACCCTCAATTTGTATTTCCTCTCCAAAGCTACGCAAATACGCCAGTATCAAACACTTTTGGCTTGCTTTGTACAAACTAGACCGAAAATTACGAGTATTTGCAATCTCAGATGCTCCGTTCTTACAGAATTAATTTTTTTTTTTATTTTCATATGTTATCAGAATTTATAGACGATATCGTTCTATATTTCAGAATTTCAATCCCCAACGCACTTCCCTCCTCCATCAAATCCAGTCATTAAAAATCTAATTTTATGAGTTAAGTTGTCCCTAATCAGCTTAATTCGATTAAACCCAACACCTCCTATCTTTGCTGTTTTCAACCTAGTTTTTGCCTAATTGTAATTAATTCCTGTCAATATTTTTATAAAATGTATAATTTGTTTTAGGAAAATACATTAATTTGTAAAAAATACTCGAAAAAACAGTATGAATTGAAGTAGAAAAACAACTAAATTAATAAACAGTTTTAAAGCCTAGGTCCATGTCCCAAAGCTGGATCCTGTCTGCTTTGCAGATAACTGGTGAGGGAAGCTATATTTATGGGATCTCTTTGCGAGAGACCCGTTGCCCACGTCGGGCTAGCATCATGAAAAAGAAAAACTATGGTATTTGTCATTTACCATTACTTATTCGGACTATAGTGGATTCAATTTTCCCAGAAGAGTTACTTGTTCCATGCACGGTCTGTGTTTAACATATAAATTTCTCAGGGGACCATTCTGAGTTTGTGTATATATATATATATATAGGCGGGGCCACCAGCTTGACCTTCGTGTGAAGAAAGACCGACGCACGGAACCCAAACAAGGTTAACAAGATATATATATATATATTTTTTTTAATTGAGGTTGTTTGACCTCCTTCGCAACATCTAAGGTCATATGACGGAGGGGACCTACAGCTTTACGTGGGATCCGAACCACGGGTCGCTACATAATCTGGGCGCAGAGGACGGTCTCCCATCCAACTACTACCCAGACCCAATGTCGCTTAACTTCGCTGATCTCCGAGAAGCGGTGTTACGACATCGGCCACTACGTAGCCCATATATATATATATATATATTATATATATATATAATATCATTGTATATTTCTTTATATATTGTAATTAATCTTTTAATTAATAACAGAAAAACACTCGTTTCTCTTACATCTGTCTAACCCAACTGCTTTGTTAATTTCTTAACTTATGTTTGTATACCCATATATACACATACACATACACACATCTATACTTACACTGGCACAGGTGTCTGAGTTTATCGTTATTTCTAAATTTCCCGTTACGATGTGTTCGTAATTTTGGGGTTGTAAATTTGTTAAATTCGTCATTCTTAAAAACAAAGACGACTGACAAAAGTAAATAGACACCTTTGGTTTTTCCATAGTTTTTGATTTGATAATAAAAGCTAATAAATAATCACGAATTTATTGAATCAATATATTCAGAATGGTGTTGCTTTCCCCTTTGCATTTATGCAAAGCTGACACACGTTCTGGCGTTCTATTGATGAATTTTGGAATTTATTCTTTGAGGACAATCATCGTGGTGTCTATTTACTTTTGACAACCCTCTATGCATTTAAATTCATTATCATTTGGTGCGTCGTTCGTTCATGTTTTCATAAGACATTTTACATTACACATTTCTATAGTCCTATTTGGGTTTACATTTGAATACAATATTCAAAGAATTTTTTTGGATATTCGCAATTTTGTGGATGTAAATCTTACTTGCCTTTATGATATTTTATGAGGGTTTGAGCGACGATTCAGGATCGACCTGCAGTCGACCCCTCTGCAGCATCCCGCCTCATTTGTGGGATTTGGTGAAGGAGGGAATTGCTTTCCGATCTCCAACTGCCTTCGTAGCCAGCCACGCATGACTGGTCAGGGACTTTGCATAGGAATCTGTCCAGCTGGTTCGTGAAGTTATTCAGGTCGGTGTGCTGGAGATTCCTCACTTCTTTTGGTAAGGCATGAAAAAGCTTTGGGCATCGTATTCTGAGGGTATTTTCCATCTTCATTTTCATGGCAGCCTATCCTCCCTGTCCCCCCTGTCCCCCCTGTCCCATCTATCAATCTTTTTTATTTATAATTTCTTGTAAATTTAACTAATGTAACTTTTTCGTTTTATAATTTAATAATTTGTAAAGGTTAATTTTTCTTCATTTTTTTTTGTCTTCTGGTGTTTAAATACTAGTGTAAACACTGAACTATCTATATCTATCTATCAGTGGCGTACGCAGGGTTTTCCTAAAGGGGGGAGGGTCTAAAATAATTTGCCAGTTGCCACATAGTTAAGCTGCCTTACTGAGAAAACTTTCTAATCGTTTCTCTCGAAAAGAAACTTTTGTCTTACTTCTTAAAGGGGGGTGTCCAGACCCCATGGACCCCCCCCTTGCGTACGCCACTGCTATACATCTATATATACACTACATATATATATATATATAGTTATTTAATTGTGTTTGGAGCTACTATAACCCTTTATAATAGCCAATACCCCTTAGTGAAATGTATAATTTTTTTAATTATAATTACATATTAATTATAATTACAATTAATTATAATTACATATGTTTATTATATTAATAAATAATAATTATATAATAATACACTGGATATAATTTGTTTAAAATGTTGTTTGACGTTTCCTTTGAACTCTCGGCTTTCTCTGTCCATGCGATGGTTTTCGTCGCTGCTCTGCTGTACTAAACTAATTGAAGTTGTTGAGGAAATGATGAAAAGGTGTTTTTGAGGCATCTCTCATACCTCTCAAGCGAATCAAAATAGAAAAACCGTAACTAGGGTATCTGTTAATTTTTTTCTTTTGAATTCACTATCATTGGAATCGAAGTAATTTCTAATATTTATTTTTACTTGTCACGAAATTATGACCTAATTTTTCTTTTAACTATATATTATATATATATATATATATATATTATATATATATGGATCTTTTCCTTTATAGCACCCCCCATTGTTTTACTATGTTCTTTCGCCCTTGACGATTGGTTAGGTTAAGTCGTGATATTTTCGTTAGTTTTAACGAAAATATCACGACTTATCCTAACCAATTGTCAATAGGGGTGCTATAAAGGAAAAGATCCATATATATGTGTATATATACAGGGTGGTGCAAAAGTCTGGACCCATAGGCAATTTACTATATAAAAAATATCTTTCGATTTTTATAATCAGTGGTTTACGTTAACAAACCAAGAACAATACAAGCGCTAAAGGATAACATCACAACAGAAATTGAAGCCATAAGAACGAATATTACTATGCTTACAAATGTGCAAAGGTCTTGTGTCAACCGAGTAGAAAAGTGTTTGGAAGAAGATGGACATCAATTCGAACACTTATTGTAAATTCTGAACTAGAACGTTAAATTTAACATAATTTAGTCACTGGTGTATGGTTAATTAAATTTCATTTCATAATAAACCTCCTGCAGGCCACACTTTTTTTCCATATAAACCGCCTATGGGTCCAGACTTCTGCACCACCCTGTATATATATATATATATATATATATACACACACGCGCCTCGGTGGTGTAGTGGTTAGCGTCGCTGACTACGAATCCATCGGGCCCGGGATCGAGACGCGGTGACATCAGGCGGTGCGCAGCAAAACCCAGCTGTTCATCCTTCCACACAATAAAGAAAGTGGTTGGTAGATAAATGGGTACCCTATGTAGCCTAGTGGCTAAAACGCTGGGCTGCTGGTGGGGCGTGGTTCGGATTCCACGTCAAACTGTAAGTCTAAGGTGGAGTGAAAAGTTTGACCTTCGTCAGAATGAACAATTCGGACGGAAGCAAACCAAAGGTTATATATATATATATATATATATAAAATGTTGGTTGTGTCTTATATTTATTTGTTGTGTTGACATGCCTAATAGGTATTTTTACAAATACCACATTTCATCATATCGTTCCCCAACAACCAAACACTCATTTATTCGTTTTTCTTCTTTAATAAAATTTTCCCTTTGTTGCAGAAGTAAATTCATCATTGAATACATTACCAAGTTTACATAAATTACATCTTTTGCAATTCTTATTTGTTGGTTTAGTTCTGGGTTATTTGGTTCTTGTGCAGAGCCAATACTGTTATTCCTTAATGCTGGTATATATACATATTACACACACACACACACACACACACATATATATATATATATATATATATATGTTAGACAAAGTGTGTAACCAGCCATTTCGCGTAATGGCTGAAACGTTTAGTCATTTCGCGAAATGACTATTTCACTTGGTCATTTCGCGAAATGACTAAAATCTTCAGCCATTACGCGAAATGGCTGAAGTTTCACGGTGATCATTTCGTACAAGATCATTTGCCCGGTTAGGTCAACTGTATGCCCAGTTAGGTCAACTGTATGCTCTTGACAATTGGTTAGGTTAAGTTGTGTTATTTTCGTTAGCCTTCAATGGCTGACATCGGAATAACATTGAAGGCCAGGTTAGTATTTGAAAACCTCTATATTGAAAATTCAAATTCAAATGTGTTCAAATGTTCAAATGTGTATTTGAAGAGTTGTTTCTCACTTATTTGAACAGACCTGTGGATGTATGTATGTTTCACAGATTTAGTTAGTTAAATAAAGGTTTCCAATTTTATTGTGATGTTTGTTATTTCTATGAATTCATGACAAAAGTCATCTTACCCATTTCACGAAATGACCAAGATGGAATTTCAGCCATTTCGCGTAATGGCTGAAGATTTTAGTCATTTCGCGAAATGACCAAGTGAAACAGCCATTTCGCGAAATAACTAAAAGTTTCAGCCATTACGCGAAATGGCTGGTTACACACTTTGACTGTAATATATATATATATGGGATGAATTTCACAATTAAACACGTGAAATAAATGAATGCTGCAAACCCACAAATCCTTCGTCCTTTTTTTCCTTTTTCTTGTGGGTTTGCAGCATATATATATATATATATATATATATATATATATATGATGAATAACACCACGAAGGAAAGGAAACACAGAATGGTGCTCAAGCGCTTTCCTCTAATGACATCCTCAGGAACACTGAAGTAAATAAAGAATTCAAGACTATATACAGGTTACAAAAATTCAGTCTTTCCTAATGTGATCAGTCTTTCCTTGTGAACAGACGTGTTTTATCGAGTGTCCAGTGTTATCAATTGAATAAGTGGTTTTCGTTGAGGTGTCTTTAAAAAAAAATAGTGTTTGGTGCATTCTTAACTAAATTACTTCGTGTTACTAATCATTCATTAACGAATATATTTCATTTATTGACTTTATTCAGTACTATATTATTTGATTAAACCAAGGCTAGTGCACGTGGCTTGCCTTGTTTGTTTTTCAAATCTATCAGAAAACGAGGAGTCATAAGGTTCATTTTCCCTTCCTTCGGGAGATCAGGTAGAGTGTGGTCACACACCGTGGGAAAAAAGGAAAAAAGTCGGTCGAATCGCGGACAGATAAGTATTATTAATACTCTTTCTTTTACAGATCTTTCGTCGGTAGCTTAATTATATATTCATTTAGTATAAATTTGTGTTACAAGAACCTGTTTCTGCGTTTCAAGAACATTTTTGCGGGTTTGGGCAGGTGACGGCACAATAAGCACGCGGTAGACCTACGTTGTAATTTATTAATTTCCAAACGCTCGTTTTTTTTTTTTAACTAATTAAAAGCATGGCACCCCCGTCAAGTACTTGCAGTCGCTGTGAAGGGAAATTTGCCGCTTACGCGTTTACAATGGCTAATAATAATGAACAGTTAGTTTGCAGGTGGTGCTCAAGCATGGAAGTCCTGAGGAACGAGTTAGAACGTGAGAGGGAGGCCAGAGTGAGGCTTGAAGAAAGCGTGATGCTCCTGACGGCAAAATTAGAATCCCTTGAGACTCCAGTTACGACCCCTCCTGCCTCAGTTTCTACTAATAATATAAATAGTACTAATAGCCCTCTCTCTTCCCCTAGTTCCCAACCCTTCGTTCGAGTGCGTAATGGAGCACCATTGAGAAAACCTAAGACTTGTCTACCAGTAATAACAAACAATAAGTTTTCTGTTTTAGGTTTCGAAGATGCTGATGAACCGGAAATACGACTCGTTGGCGATTCCATTGTTCGAGGGCAGCTCGAGGAATTCTGTGGGAGAAACCCTCGTCGTAGGCGCCGTTACTGCTACCCTGGTGCAAGGGTGGAGGATATAACTAATAGTGTTGACCATTTTACAGACGGTACCGCCGAGGACACAACGTATGTTATTCATGTCGGTACTAATAACGTTTTAAATTCTAGATCGGAAGAACTGCTGGCTAGGTACAGGGACTTACTAGAGCGATTAAAGGAAAAAAAAAAATTGTTTTAACAGGTATACTTCCTCGAATTATCCAACGTAACGATTTCTACAGCAAGGCGACCTATATTAACAATAACCTAAAGTCTCTTTGCCAACAGGAAGGAGTGCATTTTGACGAATTTTTGGAACAGTTTCTACGGCAGGAGGGACTTGTTCCTCGGAGATGGACTTCATCTTAATGACGTTGGAGCTGCGCGTTTAGGAAGACTATTTCATAATACTGTCTCTTCTTTTCAGGCTGCCGTAACTCGAACGGTCCCAGCGTAAATTCCACAAATTTCCCCTGCGCTCGCGAAGGTGTCGCAATTACAAACAATTTGAAGGTTCTATCCTTAAATGCTCGTAGCTTACGAAATAAAATAAACGAATTTTTTTCTTTAATTGCTTGTAAAGACTATGATTTAATTGCGATAAATGAATCGTGGCTTAGCACTGAAACACGTGACTTTGTAGGGGAGTATCAAATTAGAGGTTATAGACTTTTTGTTAAAAACAGAATAGGTAGGCGAGGAGGCGGTGTTATGTTGTATATCAAAGATAATATTGCGAACGTTATAGAAGTAAAGCACACAATTCCAGAACCAATAGATTCGACTATAGCAGAACTTAAATTGAACGATTTCAAACTTGTTGTTGCGGTTATATATAGGCCCCCTAATCAAACAGCTGATACGGACGAAGCGTTATATCGTGAACTAAAGAGAATAATAGGTAGTGAGCAGGCTTTAGTTATGGGTGACTTTAATTGCGCCAACGTGAATTACGATACAATGCAGGGAGACGCGGAAGGTAATCGTTTAGTTAATTTTCTCGAGGATAGCTTTCTTATTCAAAAGGTTGGGGAACCTACGAGGTTGGACAGTATTTTAGATTTAGTAATAACTACGGATGATAGGCTAATTACTGATCTTCAAGTAATAGAACCGTTAAGCAATAGCGATCACAATATGGTAGAGTTTGTCCTCTCAGTAAGTCACTCGAAACCAGCTAACTCGACTAAAATTCCTAACTTCCAGCACGCAGACTTTTGTAAATTTCGAAATAAATTGTCACACGTCAATTGGGAAAACGTAATGGGGAACTCCAACGCAAAACTAATGTGGGAATCGTTTGAAACAGTATTTAGGACTATAAATGAGGAATGTGTACCGTACAAAATTAAGCGTGCGAAAGTAAATAACAAGCCCTTGTGGTTTACTTCTAGAGTAGGAGACATTATAAAGAGTAGAGATAGGGCTTATAGGCTACATAAGTGCGATAAAGACAATTTGTGGTTACGAAACAACTACATATCTCTAAGGCGTGAAGCGAAAAGTGTAATAAAAAAGTCCAAGCGCGAATTTGAAATCTCCATAGCTCGTGACGGTAAAGAAAACCCCAAGCGATTCTTTCAATACGTCAACAATAGAAATCCAGTAAAAAGTGTCTTGGGGCCGTTGAAAAATGTTAACGGAGATCTAGTTTCTGAAAACAAGGAAATGGCTACCTTGCTAAACGAATTCTTTACGTCAGTTTTTACTATAGAAGATGTAACGAATATCCCTACGGTCATAGACATAATACCTTTTGATAATGGTAATATTTTGGATAATATTGTGGTTAGTGAAGGAGGTAATGCGCTATATTGATAAAATGAAAACGCGTAAATCACCGGGGCCGGATTCCATATATCCCATACAACTAAAAGAATTAAAAGATAGCATTGTTGTGCCGCTAACAAAGATTTTTAATGCGTCTATTTCTGAGGGGTGCGTACCAGATAATTTCAAGTTAGCAAACGTAACACCTATCTTTAAGAAAGGCGATAAAGGTGCGGCGGGAAATTATAGGCCAATCAGTTTAACGTCTGTTGTAGGTAAGCTACTGGAATCAATAATTAGGGATCGTATAGTCGAACACTTAGAATTGCATAACTTAGTTAGAAATACGCAGCACGGTTTTAGGCGAAACAAATCTTGCTTAACTAATCTTTTAGAATTTTTTCAAAGCGTGGTTGACGTTTACGATAGTCATCGGGCGGTTGATGTAGTGTATTTAGATTTTCAAAAAGCGTTTGACACCGTACCGCACAAAAGACTCATTGAGAAAACTAAGGCTCATGGAATCAGGGGTGTAGTAATAAATTGGATAGAAGAGTGGTTGCGAGGTAGGAAACAGAGGGTGGTCGTTGATGGAGCGGAGTCGTGTTGGGCTAATGTAGCGAGTGGCGTTCCTCAGGGTTCTGTATTGGGCCCTTGCTTTTTCTTATATATATTAACGATTTAGATGTCGGCCTAGTCAGTACAGTTTCAAAGTTTGCGGATGACACGAAGCTGGGTGGTAGGGCGATTAATGACGAAGATAGAGGTAAAATCCAGAATGATCTGAATAAAATCGTTGATTGGTCAGTCACATGGCAAATGAGATTTAACGTCGATAAGTGCAAAATTTTACATATAGGTTCGCGTAACGGTAATTTTGCGTATAGTATGTCAGGGAAAGAGTTGATAAGCGTAGAGCAGGAAAAAGATTTAGGAGTTATAGTCACTGGTGATTTAAAAGTAGCGAAACAAAGTACAGCAGCGGTCAATAAAGCGAACAAAGTGTTAGGTTTTATAGCTCGGAATTTTGAGTACAAATCGCGCGATATTATAGTTCCTCTTTATAAATCATTAGTTAGACCCCATTTGGAGTACGCGATCCAATTTTGGAATCCGCATATGCGCAAAGATATAGACAAAATCGAAAGAGTTCAAAGACGAGCAACTAAGATGATTCCGTCGCTTAGGTCAAAGTCGTACGAGGATAGGCTTAAAGAGTTAAAATTGACTACACTCGAGACTAGGAGGCTAAGGGGTGATCTAATCCAGGTTTTCAAAATTATGAATGGGTTCGATAACGTAGATAGAGATAGCTTTTTCGAAATATCTCAATATAATAGGACTAGAAATAACGGGTGTAAGTTGACAAGTAGAAGGTTCGAGACAGCAGTTGCCAAAAACTTTTTTACGCATAGAATAGTAAATAGCTGGAATAGTTTGCCGGTAGAAGTAATTAGTAGCACGTCTATAAACATGTTTAAAAATCGATTAGACGCATATGTTGATAGATTGGGTATAGTTTAAGGTAGTAAAATTAAGGGTTGGATAAGATAGATTTTGATTCTCTTTTCATTAAAGATCACAATAACCAGACTAGAGGTCATAGTATGAAATTATTTAAGCCAAGATGTAGAACAAATTTAAGAAAACATAGTTTTACAAACAGAGTAATTAAGTTTTGGAACAGTCTGACAGAAGAAGTGGTGACTTCAGATACAATTGATTCTTTCAAAAGAAGGTTGGATAGTTTGATGTCTGCAAGGGACATCTGGTGATAGTGTTTAAGCCCATTTTTATTGCATGAATGGTACTAGTTTATTTCATATATATTATGTACATTTAGGTGATAGATCCCACAGCTCAACACAAGTGTTGTGGGATATAGGGAGGCAGCATCTTGGGTTAGGGGATACTCTCTGTCCTTACACACCCCATTTAAAGAGATTCCTCTGCCGAGCGGTGCCCCCATAGTACTGTGAGGTATTGAAAAACTCATGATCTTCACTTGCCCCACAAACACCTTTAAATGGGAGACCCAAAATGGGTGCACACACATTTCTACATTACTGTACAGTCTTTACAGCCACACCTACACTTTTCCTCCTAAGTATATATATTGTAATGTATATGGTTGTAAATTGTGACTTGGTCCGCAATTGATATGGACCGTGACTTATTTTTGGTTGGCAAGGTACTGGTATTGATGGATACCGTAATGAAATTGACTGGATTCTTTGGATCTGATATATTTGCATGTCAGTTATAAATAGATATAGAGTGTAACATATTTGTGGATAGTAGTCTATTATGACTTGATCCTCTGGATCCAGAGATTCTATCTTTAGTTTTAAATTGATAATTAATTAGTTTTAAATTGATAATTATTTAGTTTTGTAAAAATTGGTTGTTGCCAATGTACAGGCAGTTTTTACATAGTGGAGCCACCTCGATGGGCCGAAGTGGCCCCTAGTGTGCCCACTATAAAAATTTCTTATGTTCTTATGTTCTTTGTGGTTCGGAACCCACGTAAAATTGTAGGTCCCCTCCGCCACCACGGAGGACATGCACAATACACAATTACGAACACAGTTAGGTAGACCAGCCAAGAGTGGATCCTGGGGTCTTTGTTGGTCTGAAACATTATAACATTATTACATTATAACATAATAAATATAGAAATAAAAATTGTGGGAGGAGCATACAAATCTGTAAGGAAAACTACCAATTTTAGCACTTTGCCCGAATTCAACACAAGATAAAATTTTATAGTTAATGCCTGAAAAAAAAATTATATATAAAAATAAATTGAAAATAAAAATTGTAAGAGGAGCAATGCAATGGAGCATACATATTTATAAGGGAAAACTACCCACTTTTTAGCACTCTGCCCTTCTTGTCCAAATCCTCTCTGAACGAATTCAACACAAGATCAAATGGATTGTTTACAACCAATTTTATAAATAAGGCCTGAATGATATATAGGTAACGAAAAATAAAAAATAAAAAAAATATAAAAATATAAAACTAAATTGAAAAATAAAAATTGTAAGAGAAGCATACAAATTTATAAGGAAACTACCAAAGTTTTAGCACTCTACCCTTCTTGTCTAAATCCGTTCTGAACGAATTCAAAACAACGAGATCGAGTTGAAAAAGACCTTTGCTCATTTAACCCTTTAAGGAATAAAGGTACAAATTGCTAACGTTTCAAATACACGCATTCATAACTTAACCCTACAAAAAACTCAGGGCTTAAAGGGTTAAAGTTATTTGTAAGTTGGATGATAGCAGACTCAAGAATATTTCTATTAACAATGTTGCTAGAGTGAAACAAAACTGAAGCATTATTCCAATCAATACAATGGGATAACTCTGACAAATGGACAAAAAAGGCACTGGACGACTGTCCCGTTCTAATGGAATATTGATGCTGTTTTACACGCGTGTGCAAATCTTTTCCCGTCTGACCAATGTAAAAGGAATCACATTGTTTATAACCAATTTTATAGATAATGCCTGAATTATTGGTAGGGCTATTTTTTACTGATATTTTTCACAATATTGTTATATGAAAATACTACATTAATATCTAAAAGTTTAAGTACATTAGCAATGCCTAAAAAGCCTGGGAAAAATGGAAGTACTAAAATTTCTTTGACAAGGTGCGAGTGTTATTATTCACACGATAGAAGGTTCGTTTCGCCTTGTTAAGACAAGATTCCATAAACGCAGGTGGGTAGCACAGATCACTTCCAATACCGTTGATTTTTTCCAATTGGGCATCGATGTATTCCGGACTGGCGATCCTCAGAGCGCGGAGAAACATTGAAGAAAATATGGCCTTCTTAATGGGGGTGTCATGTCCAGAGTAAAAGTGTACGTAGGACAAATTGTTTGTTTTTTCCGATAGATACTAAACTTAAAACCTGGGCTTTCCCTATGTACACGCACATCCAAAAACGGGATTGAGTTGTCTTGTTGCACTTCTAAAGTAAACTTAATGGAGGGGACTTGATCATTTAACTAAAGGAGGAAGTCATCCAGGTCACGATTCATGGGCCAGATACTCAAAATATCGTCGACGTACCGCAACCATAATTTTTATTTCTGTAACCTGTAACCTGTAACCTGTATATAGTCTTGAACTCTTTATTTACTTCAGTGTTCCTGAGGATGTCATTAGACGAAAGCGCTTGAGCACCATTCTGTGTTTCCTTTCCTTCGTGGTTTTATTCATCATAAATATTTTCACCTGTTACTTACGTGAAATAATTTTCATATATATATATATATATAATATTTAGGAGAAATCCAATGACAAGGAGAAATGTAAATGCCATGAAAAGTCTTCTTTAATGCGCAACGTTTCGAGCAATACGCTCATCTTCAGGCTGTTTAATAACAATGTGAAATTAAAATCAATATTGAATGAAAACAAAACAGAAAATTTCTATAAACTATTCATACAGACAAATTTTAAAAGACTGAGAAAAGAGGGTTAAATTCTAAGTTATACAGATTTACATATAAAAATTAAGAAGCTATTTTTAAATACATATAGTAAATGTGAAATTAATACACTGGAAAAATTAACAATAGTACACTGGAATAATGAAACTAACTAACCTTTCACTGCAGTTTCCGAGGCTAACTAATTTGAGCAGAGGCAAGACGGGAAAAACAAGAGATGGCGAGGGCGATTGGGGAAGGGGGGATTATAAGGAATTGGGGAAGGAGGAGGGATCATAGCAAATTGAGGGGGACGGCAGATGAGTCAACATTTAGACTGGGGGACAATGTTTTAATGAAAAGCGATTCCAAAATTCTTAGTGAGTTGGGACAAGTATTACAACCAAGAATTTTAAAATTGTCTAAAGTGACATCAGTTTTACATTTTATGCTGTGTTCGCGAATACTCGAAACTTCTTTAGTTTTTAAAATTTTACCTGTTCGGCCACTTATTCCCATATGCGAATAAAATCTAGCCCTGAGAGAGCGAACAGTGCTGCCAATGTAATTCCCAAGGAGACACCTAGGGCAGGTAAATAAATATACAACACCGCTACGCAACGAGTCAGGGGTTCGATCCTTCGCTGAGAAAAAGCTACCTAAAGACGTTTTATTAATAAATATGATGCGGAAATCAGTATGATAAAAAAATTTCCTTAACAATTTTGTAAATTTAAGCTTAAATTCCTTATTCAAAGGACCCATTTCAGGTACCAAGAAATATTTTATATCCTTCGGCACTGTAATACATGGAAGTTTTACTGATTTCAACTATAAGATGTCTTGTATTAAAACTCTCATGTTCAGAGGATATAATTTGACCTCTAGTTTTACCTTACTTAATGATGAATTTAATAATCTAAGATCATACTTTACTAATAATAGTTTTCCTGTTCAATATGTAGACAAACTAATTAGATCCTTCTTAAATAATGTTTATAGCCCTCAACTTCCATGTATTACAGTGCCGAAGGATATAAAATATTTCTTGGTACCTGAAATGGGTCCTTTGAATAAGGAATTTAAGCTTAAATTTACAAAATTGTTAAGGAAATTTTTTTATCATACTGATTTCCGCATCATATTTATTAATAAAACGTCTTTAGGTAGCTTTTTCTCAGCGAAGGATCGAACCCCTGACTCGTTGCGTAGCGGTGTTGTATATTTATTTACCTGCCCTAGGTGTCTCCTTGGGAATTACATTGGCAGCACTGTTCGCTCTCTCAGGGCTAGATTTTATTCGCATATGGGAATAAGTGGCCGAACAGGTAAAATTTTAAAAACTAAAGAAGTTTCGAGTATTCGCGAACACAGCATAAAATGTAAAACTGATGTCACTTTAGACAATTTTAAAATTCTTGGTTGTAATACTTGTCCCAACTCACTAAGAATTTTGGAATCGCTTTTCATTAAAACATTGTCCCCCAGTCTAAATGTTGACTCATCTGCCGTCCCCCTCAATTTGCTATGATCCCTCCTCCTTCCCCAATTCCTTATAATCCCCCCTTCCCCAATCGCCCTCGCCATCTCTTGTTTTTCCCGTCTTGCCTCTGCTCAAATTAGTTAGCCTCGGAAACTGCAGTGAAAGGTTAGTTAGTTTCATTATTCCAGTGTACTATTGTTAATTTTTCCAGTGTATTAATTTCACATTTACTATATGTATTTAAAAATAGCTTCTTAATTTTTATATGTAAATCTGTATAACTTAGAATTTAACCCTCTTTTCTCAGTCTTTTAAAATTTGTCTGTATGAATAGTTTATAGAAATTTTCTGTTTTGTTTTCATTCAATATTGATTTTAATTTCACATTGTTATTAAACAGCCTGAAGATGAGCGTATTGCTCGAAACGTTGAGCATTAAAGAAGACTTTTCATGGCATTTACATTTCTCCTTGTCATTGGATTTCTCCTAAATATTAAATTGAAGCTCTGTAGAAGCAACCCGCATGATTATATATATATATATATATATATATATATATATATATATATAGGTGGTCAGTTACATTACAATAACATCACTACGTTTGTATTAGGACTATTATTTTATATGGAATGAAATATGTAAGCAAAGCACATTTGTTCAACAAATTTTTGACGATACTTACTTTCGCGCGGCCTCCTTTTCACAACTGAGCGCACCGAGATTTCTGTTTGATTACATATACATAAACTTCTTGGAATAGTAGGATAATATTGTCAGATATACAAAAAAAGTCATATGTAGGTACAAAACATATTCTCCAGCCATAGCCATACAAATTGATTGCAATGAATGGATTCACTTAATTTTTTGAACAACTGTGTGTTTAAAGTCTTAAGATCTGCATATACCATTTCTTCTATTTGATAAAAATAGTGAATACCAAATCCATCGAGTTGGACCAATAAAAGGGCCATATCTCCTATGTTAATGGGCTATCTCGTAATCATATTGTTCCACCGCTTCATGGTAGTTCAGCGAAGTTAACTTCGAGTCTAGGTAGTACATGTGGATGTTTCTCATATGACAAAGGTTCTTAGTGTGGTGTCAAAATCACTCAATTAACAAAAACTTCCCTCGTTAAGGATAGTCAGTAGTGTGAAAGGGATGCAGGCCAATGGAATATATAGGTACAGGGTGTCCGAGAATTATCTGTACAATGTTTGGCTGTTATTAAAAGTCAACCATGAAGTGTAGAAATTCCAGTCTTGTCCCATTTTACAGAGAATCTCATTAAGTTTTTTCTGATACCAAGTTGTGACAAGTTTTTTTAGAAATTCCAGTGTGTCAGAACATTATCTGTACAATTTCATCTTTTAATAAATTCTTGATAACACACGTAAAATTCTTAAACAAGATTATTTAGAATCTGTATTTTCAAAAGTTTCTTTTATAAGGTAACGTTGTTACAAACATTCGATATGTGCACCATTAGTGATTCGCAAAACATCCAATTGATACTCAAATGTTGCCATGTACGCTGCAGCATATCCACATCAATTCGCTCAATAGCAGCTGTGATTCTTGCTTTTAAATCATCAATGTCTGTCACCCGCGTACATTTCTAAAAAACTTGTCAAAACGTGGTATCAGAAAAAACTTAATGAGATTCTCTGTAAAATGGGACAAACTGGAATTTCTACACTTCATGGGTGACTTTTAATAACAGCCAAAAATTGTACAGATAATTCTCGGACACCCGGTATATGTAGTGAAACAGACAAAGAAATAGACAAAGAACAGCCAAAGGAATTCTTTTCACCGCCATTCTTAAACATCTTGGAATCATCAAGTCGAAGAACACACGTGGTTTTATCAAGGACAGAGAGACAACAGGTGCTGGTAGGCGTCTCAGAAAGACCCGCGAAATTCGGCGTCCTAAGAGCCTATAAAAGCGCGAGTTCACTGAAACTCTCTCTCATTCTCAGCATCTTTCGTCAGCAGCACCACACGTCAAACCACCCGCTCTCTGGCCTTCGCCGGAGAGCGGCCTGCTGTTCCTTCAAGGATCTGGTCTATCATCAAGTAAGACCTTCTACAGACCGCCTGCAGAAGCAATCCTTCGAAACCCAGCGCCGTTCGACTTCAGCCGGCCTCAGTCCCTCAAGCAACATCTCAACACTACACGCAGCGAATCAACACTTGAGGCGACATCTTTCTGACTCTGGTTTGACTCATCCTTCACCTCGAGTCGACCGGCGCCCGTTCAACAAGCTTCAATAGGACGGTCAACTTCACTTCGGGTCTACGTTCTACAAGGTCAACCTTCAAGCATCTCTTCATCTCAAGAGGTATTTTCAATATTGTCAGTAAGCTCTTTGTGCCTCGTTCTTAAGCAATGCTCGCTAAGCCTACAGAGTGTAACCGCAGCTGCGTGATTAGGCTATACATAAAAGTGCTTTCAATATCGTTCAAACACTAACTTTCCCGTTAAGACCTATTTCTAGGCCTATTTCTAGTGTTGTATCAAATACCGTAATTTTGTATCACTCTGTTATTTGATCATCGTACAATTTACTTATCATGGATCCTACTGTTTACGTGTTCTTTTAGGCATTTCATTCTAGACGGCCTAATCCATTCAGTGTACCAAAACGTACGTGCATAATTTTTATTATCATTAGGCTGCATCATTTATTCCATGTTCCATTTAGGCGTAACTCTAGCCCACCTAAATCAGGGTATTACGTAATCCATTCAGTGCACCAAACACATGTGCATATTTTCTATTATCAATAGGATTCATATTTTATTTTGTGTTCCATTTTTGCATACCATTAGCCTATCATAAATGAGTGTATTACTTAACAATTAATCTGTATAACCATTTCCTTATTTGCTAATCCTCAGTCATATTTAGCATACTATAAATGCCGTTATATAATTGTTAATCACCGTAAATACCTTCAGTGTCATGTTAATCACTGTAAACAAATAAATAACTTATTTTCTTAATTAAACACAAAAACAAGTGATTTTTATAACCTTATTTGTTTGGGTGTAATCCAAGCTGGTGACCTCAAATAATTCGTGCATTCCAGAAAGTAATTATAGTACTGTAAGCCTACCACATTAGTCACATCAAACCTTTGATACCGTAGGACATCATAAATTATGACCCAGCCTTGTCATCAACAATCAATCATTCGGAGCTATTGAAGAATAGGGACCCCAGCCTTCTTTAGTTAGGCTTATAAGTCTAACTAACGAAAATATCACGACCTAACCTAACCAATCGTTAGGTTAACTGTACGCCCTTGACGATTGGTTAGGTTAGGTCATGATATTTTCGTTAGTTAGCCTTATAAAGCTAACTAAAGAAGGCTGGGGTCCTTATTCTTCAATAGTTCCAATCATTCCATCAACTAATCATTGGCATTAAATTAATCAGTATCACCTCATTCGGTTAATACTAGGCCTACTACATATACTGTACACCTGGGTTAAACTTTGATTATATTCAAGTTAGTTTACTGGTACTTTCTGCTCGTTTAAGTTAAAATAAATAAAAAGGATCTTTTCGGTTTGACGGTCTGTAATGTTTTTTTAACATTACTTGTTTTTTATTATCCAGTTTTAATGGAGGATTTAAAAAATAACATTCATGTTTTAGAGAAAAAAATACAGTAGTGAAGCAGTTATATGCAATTTAACAAATTTAAAATATATTTTTAAACCGTATTTAGATCTTTTTGGTTTGACGGCCGGCGGAAAAAACGAGTCATGGCTACGGGACCGTCAAATTGTAAACTCGACCGACTGGTTAGGTTAATTGAATGCCCAGTTAGGTTAACAGAATGCCAGGTTAAGTTAATTGTACGCCCTTGACGATTGGTTAGGTTAAGTCATGATATTTTCGTTAGTTTACTGTCAAAACAAACGAAAATATCATGACTTAACCTAACCAATCGTCATGAGCGTACAGTTGACCTAAAAGTTTCAGGGATTTTGGAATCTTAAAGCGTATATGATATTCTCTAAACTAAAATGTATAACTGCCTCACTATTTGTTTCTCTAAAACATGAATGTTATTTTTGAAATCCTCGATTAAAACTGGACAATAAAAAACGAGTAATGTTAAAAAATATTACAGGCCGTCAAACCGAAAAGATCCAATAAAACAAAACTGTTTTTAGTACTTTATTACCTTAATTTTTTAGTTATACTTCATTAGTTTATTAGTTTTTTAGTTATACTTTATTATCTTCGTTTTTTTTGTTATACAAATATTCTCTACAGTTTCAATGAAACTACAGTTACAGCACTAAATTCTTTTGCAAATGCGGAGTAAATTTCAATCCGTATTGTTATCGCTCAAAATATAAATTTAATTATTTTGCTAGATTGAAATTAAATACAATTAAAGCAAAACATTTCCCTTTTATATAATTTTTATTTTATTTCCAATTGTTATTTGCCGACCATTTTTATTTTTTATTTTTTTTGTTCTTTTTAAACTTTAATACATTTTAATATAGACCGAAACAAAACCATTACTAGATTTTAAGTACACACTGAAATAAAGTTTGTAAAAGCGGATTGTTTTTTAATAAATACACACACACACACACACACACACACACACACACACATATATATATATATATATATATATATATATATATATATATATATATATATATATATATATATATATATATATGTGTATAGAAACGACGTAAGTATATATTGTTATGATGACGCAGTTTATTTCTTTGTATTTATGGTATGAATTATACTTTTATTTTAGCCTGTTTTCCTTTAAACCACATCACATAGATTTAATCCAAGTTTATATATATATCACTGATTAATGATTATATATATTCTTATTTCTCTGTCAGTTCGTGTAGGGGAATAATTATAAACCTTTTACAAAAATAATACATTCATTACAGATCTTACTAAACCAATTACAATACAACAATGAAATTTTGGCAATCATGAATAATTGTTTAGGGAAATGACACCTGAGATATTGATTCTCACTTCAAGAATTTGATATTTAGAATTAACACGCTTAAAATAAAATGCATAAGCCAGTTAAAATATGACTATTAGCCAATTTTGGCATGGAATTAATTACAATGAAAACTTTGATATCAATTACTTCTTTTAAAGGAAAGATATTTGAGACAATTAAATAAAATATGACTGTTATACAAATTTAATCTACAATTGGTAGTTATTTAACTTAATACAGTCGTATTGTAATATGTCAGATCATTAAAATGAATAAACGCATGCATACCGTACTATAATTTTTTTATTGAATTATCTTTAGAACAACAGTTGGTGCTCTACCCGGCCTTTTAACCGTATTTTGTACATAATATAATTTTATAGAATTATTTGAATCCTATCTGGTTATTTGACCATTCCAATTATAATGTTTAATGCCTGCTTTAGTTACATTGTTACCTACTTCCTTTTAACAGTGGTAATTATTCTCTTGATAATTTGTACACTATAATCCTGTGTATTGTAATGTATTGTTTTTTTTAAAGAATATAATGTTTAATAAGAAATTAATGGTTTGTTTATAAGCATTTGATAATGTTTTGTTTAATAAAGAAGAAAATAATGTTTAATAAGAAATTTAATTATGGTTTGTATGTAAATAAGAAATTGATAATGTTTTGTTTGAAATTAAAAATATAAAAATACAAATTGTCAACATCCGAGATGTGCCGAAGTGGGAGGCTGAGTAAAATGCCCAATTTTGGCAATTCAGTCTTCGGGCGGGTTTGCCCCGATTAGGTGTTTTTCGTATTGGTATGTTATTGTTTATTTGAAATAATTAATTATGTCTCTCTCCGCGGTTAAATGTTAACGCTAATTCCGCCCTCGCTTTACCCCGTTTGTCTAAATTGTTTCGATATAAACAAAAGGTCAGTAAATAGTAAGTAATAGTGTGTAATTTGCCGTTGTTCGAAAGTTTAATGGCGTTCGACGGCCCAAGCGGGCTATCCGCGTCCGTATAAAGACAGAAAAATGAGTGATAATAGAAAAGAAAAGGAAAACGCTGAAAAGAAAGCGAAGAGTACAAGGAAAGAATGTTTTTTTTTTTTTATAAATCACGACAGTATTTTATATTTCTACCGAATGCGCGGACTCCGTTTTCTTACGGTGAATCAAAGATACACTATTTTCGAGCATTTACTGACGCGAACAGAATATACAGAGTGTCTCCGTTTTCTTCCTTCGGAATATAAGATAGACTCTTTTGAGAGACTTTTTACACAGGCGCGAATTTTCGTGTCACTTTAGCTTGGTAAGTAATTTACTCGAAATTAGAAGAATGATTTCGCTTCTAAGTATCACGCACGATTTGAATTTTATCATTACGGCACAATATATGTATTTTTATATACTTGAGCAAACTTCCATTAAGAACTCCTTTTTTTTGTTCTTAAAAGGAGGAATAAATCTAATGTTCTTATTTAAATTCAACACAGGTTTGTGAGAGTGAATTTTATTTTTTCACGCTCTGAGATGCACTGATCTCTATGCGTTTTTCAGCCTAGGCCCCTGTTGTTATGGCTGTCGGGCGTAAGATTCTTTATATACCCAAATAAGATTCTTTTTTGATTAATCTTATTTGTAAGAATTATTAGCCTTTTAGAAGGTGTAATTTTACATGCCATTAAACTTGTTAATAATGTAACAATATAATTTTAACGGAGTTTTCCATTTTATACAAAAATGAATGTTCAATTTTATAACGTCTTTGTTTCTTTGGAGTGAATGCGCGAATCCACTTGCCTCCTTCCAATTTAATGTAATTTTTATATTAATCATTTTCCTACTTTCAGGGTAACCTATGTATGGTATTTTTATCCGAACTTATTCAGAATTAAATAGACAATTGAATTCATGTATTTTTTCTAAATTACACGAGTATTTAACATGAATATGTTTTAAATTCCATGTACTTAAGAATTTTCAAATTGTTTCGTTTACACCCGAATCTATACAAAAATGCCCCGCCATTTTGACGAACACAGTTCTTTAATTCTTTGTTTTCATGAACTATTCATTTATACATCCAAATCATTCTGTTTGCATGATCAATTTTGTTTGTGGGTTAATTTATAACCAGTAATTAATTAACCTTATTACTAGGAGCACGCAATATATTTTGCCCCACCCTTTTTTCTTAGCTAAATAATAGGCCATGGGGCTGAAATGTCTTTTGGGCCGTAAGTTTGAACTTTCTGCGCTTCACATAACCAGATTTTTCCAGTTTGAACCTCCCCTCCTTGTATAAAACCGATTTTAAACGCTCTTGTATAAAACCGATGGTTAACACAGTTTCGAAAATGGCGTCTGTTATCGAGTTCTTAACCGCAGAGAAGGAAACAGTTGGAAATATTCACAAACGTCTACAAAACGTTTATGGAGATGCTGTTGTTGATCGAAGCACAGTTGGACGCTGGTCTAAACGTGTGAGATTATCGAAGAGAGGGAGAGCCAGCCTCGATGATGAGCCACGCAGCGGTCGCCCGCCATCGGCTGTGACATCTCACACTGTGCAACGTGCTAACAGCATCATTCGATCAAATCGGCGCGTCACATACAAGGAGCTATCACTGGAGCTAGGAATTAGTGAAGGAAGTGTGAATAGGATAATTCAACAACTGGGATACTCAAAAGTGTGTTCACGGTTTGTTCCTCGCGAACTGACTGAAAATCACAAAGACCAAAGAAAAGAAATTGCTTGAGTCGTTGGTTCGATTCGAGACAGAAGGGGATGACTTCCTTTCACGAATTGTGACTGGGGATGAGACTTGGGTACCAGAGCTGGGCACTTGCGGTTTTTTTTGCGGTACTGCGGTACTGCGGTACTACCGTGTTGGTCGGTACCGCGGAAAGTACCGCGGGAAATTTGAATGCGGTAGCGGTACTGCTGTACTTTCAGCGATCCTTTGCGGTACTGCGTTATGCGGTACCGGTTTGGTAGTGCGGTAGTAGTACCGCAGTACCGCAGTACCGCAAAAAAACGGGCAAAAAACCGCAAGTGCCCAGCTCTGTTGGGTACACCA
>JAJOZX010002591.1:0-35000 GCA_023014485.1 Bathynomus jamesi
GTATTATTTTATGCATTTAATTTTAATGATGCTCTTTTCTTTTCCCTTGACAGTGAATTGATGTTGTGAATAATTTAATCATGATACATGGCAAGATAATGAGTATGTCAGAATGTTATTGGCACCGTACCCCGAGAAAAGAAAAGGAAAAAAGGCTGCAAACTGCCAACTAATAGCAGGTCTTACTATGTCTGTTAGCAAACCTTTGGGATATGCATTGGGACCAGGCTTTATCTGCCACCATTGACAATGTGCTTTTGCATTACCAGAAGGCGAATGTCCCGACCATTACAGGCAGGAACAATATTGGCCGAGTGATTAAAACTTACTATGACAAAGACTACATGATGCTTATGAAAAAATGAGGATAGAAGACGGGCTGATGATCCTGGAATTATGAAGTTTAAATCAGAATTGAGCCTGACGATGAAATTTTATAAGAACACAGTGTTGAAAGACATGGCGGCTGCGAAAAAGGGGAAAACTCAGGCCGAACAAGATGCCATCGATACTGACATACTCTTTATGAAAAGCATGCTAAGTGACAGAGTAGCTACCTACTCTGGGGTAAACAAAGTACTCACAGAAAAGGCAGATGCGAGAAGAGAAGCGACAAGAGAGAGAGCAATGTGATCATGCTGAGAATGTACAGGCTGATATTGATTCACCTATTAGCTCTGATGAGGACGATGACATTGATGAGGCCAGCACTGCTGAACCAAAGAGAAACATCGGAGAACAGTGAAAGAGTGAGTTTCAATTTTTGTGCCCCATGATATTCTGAAGTCGGCAGAACTTGTTTCATGCAGTGTTCGAAACAACATCTCGCCGACCCAGCTGAGTGCAATTGTGTACTCCCTTGTATCTGCATGTGGTGGAGATACATCAAAGCTGAGTCTAAATGCAAGGACGGCCCACCGATACCGAGCTTCCATCGTGTCAGAAATAAGTTTAAAAATCATGGATGAATGGCAACCATCAGACAAAGTACTGGTGCACTGGGATGGTAAACTTATGGACACGCTGGATTCCAAAGGCACTGATGACCGCCTGCCCATTCTTGTGTCTGGTGTCAATGGCACAAAGCTTCTTGGAGTCCCACCTCTTCCGCATTTGACTCAAAAAGCTGGCCTGGTTCAAGGACACTTGATATCAACAGCAACCAAACAACTTCTGGTCGATTGGGAGTGTGAACAGAATGTCGTTGGTATGGTTTTCGACACAACTTCATCCAATACAGGTAAACCTATTTCAAATCAGCGTGAATTTATCACGACATTAATACCAAAATACAGTGAATGATTTAACAGAAATCTGCAAAAAGCACGTGCCTGAAATGGTGGCCTTAAACTACAATTACATTTTTTTTCAGGGCAAAAAACAGCTGCTTGCGTCTCCCTCCAAAAGGAATTAGAGCGTGCCGTATTCTGGTGCGCCTGTCGCAGGCATGTGGGAAGTCATCCTAGGTGTTTGCTGGGATTGCTTGAAAGTGGAGGGCTCTTCAAGTCCAAACATAATGGTTTTCCAGAGGTGAGTCATAAGCTTTACAAAATAACAAGGAATATTATTATCTAATGAACAAATTTAGTGGAATTTCTTTTATTAGACTTATAAGATATACTAACACCAAGCAAATGATCGATCATATCAATCTTAATACCCCTAAAACAATATTATAGATTAGTATGAAATACAATAATCCCAATAATTGCATTTCTAGGTTCAAGAACCATTTCTCTCAACTGGCGTACAATGAAAAAAAGAAATACTACTACCCCGCAATGCCTGGAGTGTTTGAGGAGCGCCAGCAGGAGATGGCTGACTTCTTCCGTGAATCTCTAGCCCAACCATTTACACGTGGCGACTACAAGGAGCTGGTAGAGCTTTGTCTGCTGCTTGTAAACTAAAGGATCCGAGCCAGTGAACTTCACAATGGTCTACCCCGGCGCACTTCACAAAGCAAGGTGGATGGCTAAACTGCTCTATACCCTCAAGATTGTTCTTTTGTCAGGCCAGATCAAAGAGCAGTTTCCAAAGCCGAGGTTGTGACTAAAAGTCAAATCAGCAAGTTAGAACGGTTTGCTGTGTTCACAGTCGCTGTTTATGTCCCATGGTGGATTGTTTGCCCCGTTCCAGCAAGTGCGCCACTGAATGACTTGAATTTGGTCGAAACCTTGGCTGAATTTGCCCCATATGACGCCACAATAGTTGACAAAGCACGTGTGGCACTCGGTAGACACACTTGGTACCTAACTGAGGAGTTGGCCCCACTGGCTTTGTTCTCGTCCAAGTACAAGAAAGGACAAAAGAGGAGATGAGGAAGGCCCTTCTTTGCCATGAAGGCACTGAAGTTACTAAGAGAGTGGGGCTCAATCATGGGGGCTATGGAAAGCCATATCTTCCCCTTGTCCCAGAAAGTGGCACTGCCCTGGTGGACCTAATTGGGCCTGACTCAAGCCAGTTCTTCACCATTTTAGGCATGCCCTATCAGTTTCTCCACAGTCCAGCCAGTGAATGGGCGGATCATGACGACTACCTGAACATGAAACGGGTTGTGGACAAGCTTCAGGTCGTCAATGAGGCTGCAGAGCGTGTGTAAAACTTTGCCATGACTTTCTTAATGTTGCCAGGGATGAGGAGCGCTTTCAAGAAGTCCTTCAAGTAGTTGAAAATGACAGACTCCGCGTTCCTAATCAGCGCAAATGATCATCTGTTTCCGAACAGAAATCATGGTTTCTTGCTCTAGAGAAATAATACCATGTGAATATATGATAAAACCCCTTAATGTACCATGAGAGAATAAGAATGATTAACTTTTTTGTGTTAGTGATAACAGCTTTTAATTAAGACAGGCAAATGATTTGTGTTAATATCCCTTATGATGGTTGTGTAATCTCATATATAGGCGCGTATGCCATATAAGCAAAATCGCTATTTTTTCAAGCTGGTGCTCACTCGAATATGCATGAATCTTCAAAAAATTGCACGTGGGTATTTTTTGTCAATATGCAACACCAAAATTTGAACAGCATTGTAGGACAAAGTTGGGGCAACTGTCACACCCTAATATATATATATATATATATATATATATATATATATATAATATATATATATATATATATGTAAAGAACGACGCTTTGTATAGGAGAATTATCCGCGCAAGATGAGAGCGAAAGAACGAAACAAATGAAAAAAATGAGGTACCCACCCGGGAATCGAACCCGGGATCTTCCGATTGCCGGTCAGATATGATAACCACTACACAACAGGCCTCACCCAAACAAATGTCGTAATTCCTCTACATATGCGCATTCCTCTACATACATATATATATATATATATATATGTGTGTGTGTGTGTGTATATATATGTGTGTGTGTGTGTGTGTGTGTATTAGCGTGTAGCATCATTGGGCAAAGTGTAACGGATCAAGAGGCACATTTTAGGTTTTGTACAATTGACCTCCCTAAATTCAAAAATGAAAACAAAATTTTTTTGTGACAAGTGCAACACCTCCTTTTTCACATGTGAAAATCGTGAAAATTGCTAGTTACCCATAACTTTTGGACACTTGTTTTCCTAGGGTTTGAGCTATCATTTGACCCCTTACAATGTACTGCTTTTCAGGAAAAATAGAAAAACTTATTTTTGGAATATAAACATACACTAGGGTGACAATAAAAATCGAAAGTTGGAGTTTTTTATTGGCCATTTGTTCAATGCTGCTACTACATGAGAAAACAATGTACTGTAAATATTAGGTCATTCAGATAATATTTAAGGGTGTCTCAAGTGAGGTAAATAATTCTCCTTATACAAAAATTAATTATTCATTACCTAGTAAAAATAAATTAATATTTTTTTTAATTAATGTAAATAAACGTTAGTTTTAGTTCATAAGGTTTAAGTGCAGGCGTACTCCAATCGTAATAAGTAAATAATATATTTACTAAATATATTCCAGGGTGTCTTTCATTCAATTGTAGACCACCCATTAATTCTTGCTTTTCCTCAAGCCATACCCCTTTTTCAATGTACCAGGCTGAGACTTCCTATGATCCTCAACAACCTGCAAGAGATGTTGGCGCTGTTCTTCATTCTTCGTAATCTTTGGATTGAAGGCCTGGATCAAGGCAATTCCCCTCTCTGCCATGTCATTGACGACTTTTAGTCCTTCAACTATATAGTCAAACCAGTCTTGAAATCTTCGTCGTCTGGCCAGGTCTCTGGTTCCTTGGACAAGAAACCATCATTAATTTTTAGAAGTTCAAAGAGAAGCTTTGATCCTTTCGAGGCAAAGTCTGAGAGCTGCTTTGTCGAAATGGAAGAAACAGCAGGTATTGGGGCTCGCTTTGGAGGATCTTCAGCAGCAGCTTTTTCGAGGATTGATCGAGTGATATTCTTTTTCGTCGTTGCATTGATACCTTTATCAAAGAGTGCGAGACCAATCAAGTACTCGCTGAGGCACCATAAGTGACGACCGAGGACACTAAGGCAGGATGCTGAGATCTTTTCATCGTGGTACTTTGCTAGGTCTTGAAGAAGCTTCAAATCGTTCGCGGGAGCAGATGAAGGACTGCTGGCCGTGAACCACACGCTGACATATAACTCCAGGGCAAAAAATACAAATTGTTTTAAGCCAGACATTTCACGAGTTGTAAGTCTGAACTGATGGGAAAGCAGCAGGATTTTTAATGAATAAATTACTTTTGTCATCCAATGTGCTCGGTGAAGTGCTCCAGGTCGCCGAAACCTAAAGTTAGGTAAATTACCTCCAAGGATTGTAATTGACAACTCCAAGAATTCATGGTAATCATCCCTCGGCTGATGTTTTGTCAGATATAGATTCCAGCAAGCGATCAGTTCTCGATTCTCATTCAGACTCGATGGAAGGTCTGACAGGGTCTTGTACTTATCTTGGCAAATTGTATTCCACGTCTCTTTGAAGCGGGAGAATAGGAGGATATCTGGACCAGATGATGGTCCCATGCATTCCATGTACGCCTTCTCAACGACAAGTTCTAGGATGTGATGGGACATGCAAGGTATAAGAGTCGGCGGCCGAGTTTCTGCTCCAAAATTACGCATGCCCCAGACAAGTAACCAGTATTTGAAGCTGTAGTGTCGAAGCTCATAGCTGATACCTTTTCTGACACATTCCATTCTTTGAGGGCAGCATGTACCACCGAGGCGATGACCTCACCCGTTCCTGATGTCAGCTTAGGTACACCCAAGAGCTTCTCGGTATCAACTCCAGTTACGAAAATGGCTAGTCAGTCACACCAACCACTTTCATCGTCTGGTAGACACTTCGTTGGGTGTGAACCTTTGTTTAATCTTTTCTGCCGTCGCCGAATGGAGCCTTTCTCGTGATTTTCTAATGGTTTCATAGTTGAGCGCGAGTTTTTGTGAGTTATGGCCGAGGCTTCTAGCCGTAGCGTCGATAATCCGGTGTGCTGAACGATGACTGATTCCTGTGCGATCCAATGTACTTGCCAATTCGGGAGTGATGACTTGGATAGTGCCATGAGCATAACACTTGCGTTTTTCAGGAGAGGCGGGCGGTGAGTCTTCAGATGATGGCGCAGAACTTGGTGCTTCAGACGTAGAAGATTCCAGCTCAATATTTTCAAAAGTAATATTGGCTTGAGGTTGGTGCTGAGCTAGGCGTCTTTCAGTTTGTTCCCGATGCATGACAGAATGAGCCATTTTCGTGTCAACTCCTCCCATTACTCCCCTCCTCCATTTTTCTCGCTGAGCAATAAGGAAGGCTCGATCTTCTTCGATGGTCAAAAGTTCCATCGCTTTAGGGTGGGCGACATCGAAAAGATTTTCCAAATTATCACGGAACTCATCTTTTTTCTGCTGGGTTTCCGTAGCGCGAGCATGATTTTTCTGGAGAAGCTTCCAAGTAAGAAAAAGATCTACCACTTTTCGACCAATGCTCTTCTCTGTGATGGTAGGTATCCGGGATTTCTCCCAGTAACCAATGACTGATGATGCCACCTCCTTCGCTGAGTCGTTCACTGTCTTCTTGTGCTCTATGTGAGTGAAAAAACAGGCGTAAAACGTCTCCAATTGAAGGAAGCCGTGCGCCCTTGATCTCGGGTATGGGATGGCCAATGAGTCAAATTTGACTCGCTGTGCGGGTAGTCGCCATTGGGCCTAAGAAAAGAAAAGAAACGTATATTAAATTAAAATAAGAATCAAAGCATTAATTTTTTTTGTATTATGATTCCATTTTTAAAGATCTCATTTATATTGTAATATATATATATATATATATATATATATATATATATATATATATATATATATATACATACATATATACATATATATCCCCGCAAGGGGTTTCTAAGCTCGTGCTCTTGAGTGCTCTTTGTGCTCGTTTGTACGTGCTTGTTCCTGGAGGTTTCACGTGCGCCCTCCCGGCCCTAGCACCCAAGGATGATGGGGCTCGACCCTGCAGTCCTTGTCATCCTTGGTCTTTTTCCACTTCGACTGTCCCCTCCACCCTTTCTTTTTCCTCTTTCTTTCCTCTCCCTTTTTCTTTGTTTTTCCGCTGAGATATGCCCTTTTAAATAGAGGCGAATCGGTTCTTCCTGAACTTAAAAAAAAAAAAAAAAAATATACATATATATATATATACAGGGCCGTTGAGAGCCATTAATGGGCCCCAGGGCTAGCAAACATTACGGGCCCCCACACCAAGTGTCAAGGCATTATATATTATGCAATAAATCTATAATATATATATATATATATATATATATATATATGTATAACTTTAATAATATATATTTAACTTTATAAAAATTAAGTAATTCAATAGTTCAATGTTTCAAACCTCTTCGTGCAACACCCAAAACACAAGTGAGAGATTTGGTTAAATATTTCTCAAGTTTATTGACCTTGGCTACTTTCGATCATACCACAAAGCGTGAGAACGGAAGCTACATTTGAAAAAATGTGTCAGATTGATGAATTTTAGCGTTGACTTTTAGGATACTCAGATATTACATGTAAGAAATTACATGTAAGGAGCTCTGAATGAAAAAAACGTCACAATTTCTTAATGATTATTATGATCCTTATTTATTTTTTTATGATTTTTTTTATTCTCCTGCGGGCCCCCAGACACCCAGGCCCCGGGGCACTGGCCCCCCTGACCCCCCATCTCGATGGCCCTGTATATATATTTATATACTCGTATATATATTATCATAGGAAATCAAATTCAGTTCCAAATTTATATAATTTAAACATCAAACTATGCCAACAATTAATGAAACTTTTCTAGAACAATTTCCAATAATAATATAATCAATGTATCAAAATAAAAAATATTACCTTAGATATCTTAAAAGAATCGGGAGAGAACTTCTAAGCGTTGTTTTCAGTCAGGCGGTTGTATGCAAAATGAACTTGAAGCACCAAAAGCTGATCATCCAAAGATTGATATACATCATATTATTTAACGATTTATTTATGAAAATTTTAATTTAATGAAATAAATTAATCTATTTGCATAATCTATAGTATGAAATAAAGGAAACAATTCTATTAAATTATATAATACACTTGCATTCTCGAAACATTTTTGTTTTTGAAGTGTTGTCGAAACTCGTTCATTCTTGAAATTTCTTCTGCGCGACAATTTCATTCATGTGACTCGAGGCACCCCTAAATGCTTTCTGAATTCCATGAGATTTCGTCTACTCTACGGTGTTTCCTCATAGGGTGGCAGCATTGGACAAATGGCCGGCAAATTTTTTTGAATTTCAAATTTTATCCCTATAAGAAGTTGTCACCCTAATATACACTGTAGGTAGGTAGGTAGGTAGACTAGATAGTTTTATTTAGTAAATGATACATTAAAATCTTGTTTAGTTTTGAATGATGGCATAAAGTCATGGATTTAAGTACTGCTCTAATGTAACCATCTCTTGAATCCTTTCCATACACTGCCCCAGATGCTTCAGTTACCATCCTAATACAGCATTCTACACCTTGGGAGTGACATGGTATCCAGACAAGAAGGGGTTCTTCAGTGATCTTATCGAGTTGTTTGACAGAGAACTGCTTCATGAGTGGTGGTTCCATTGTGCACTCCTCCACTGGGAAGTAAATCTTTCAAATTCTGAGCACTTTGTTTGATCTTTGGTGGCTGAAATTCTCTGACTTGCTGTTGAGCAGGTTTGGGAGCTCGTTGAATGGTCTTGATTACATCGATGGCCAATTTCTGGTTTGCCTGATCTGCATCTGCAAGCATTGCCAGTAGAACATTTTCAGGGTGAGCCCAATATGCATTTCTTTGGATCACAGGCCATGTGACAGTCTTGCTAGCTGGTGGCAGTAATCGTAACAGCTTGATTTGCTCCAGGAAATGTTTTGGGCCATCTGTGCACCTTGGATGGCACTTGATGCTAAACCACATGGGTCCATAGTGGCACACGACAAACTGTGTGAGTGAATACAGTTCATCACTTGGCTGCGCCATTGCTACATATAGCTGACAAATTCTGCTGGCAGTTGTAACCCATCTTGCATGGGAGATTGGTCCAGGTTTCTCTCGCAGAAGATCTTCATTAATGACACCAGTCCTTATCACTTCATCATTCTGTAGAGATAGGCTTGGTCACGACTCAATTCAGTAATGTCAACATCTGGGAGAGTGTGGCCATCAGCAATACATTGAATTCCTCTAGAGGAAAGTGGCAAACTTTCACATGTGGCCAAAGCTTTGCCAATTGGTCCTTTCCATTGAGTTGCAGATTCTGTTGGGCCGATGAGTTCCTTGCACAAGTGGCACAGTGGGAGTTCATTTAAATGCAGACTACAGATGAACCAGTGCAAAGGGCGACCCAGGCGGCACTCTAGCAGGTGTATTGCTCCACTTCTGTCCCTGTGTTTGTGGCTGTGTTGTCGGCTCCCACTGCAATTATCTTGTCTGCAATACCCATTTCTTCAATCGCATTTTGAAGTCCATCCGCAATGACAGTGCCAGTTCCTCGTTCCAGTGTCAGATGGCTTAGATAGAAGGTTCCAGGCTCTTCGACCAGCACATAGTGGTCCTCAACTTTCTTTGTGCTGTACCATTTGTTCCCCTTTTTCTCTTTGACAAGTGTCATGTCTTTCTGCCCATCAAAAAGTAAAGCAGTGACTTCCACATCATGGTAAGTTACTGCTTCCTTCAGATCCCTCTGTTTATCTGATCATCAGAACTAATGATGCCATAGATAGTCAACCAATGTTGCAGTGCTGATAGCTGCAGCAGCCCTGTTCGATACACCATACCAGTCAGCTTCCAAAGCAACATTTGGAATCAGTGTGATGTTCCTGTCCTCCTGGGCACTATCACCCATCTACTCATCACCAACACTTTCACCACTGGAGTCTGCTTTTGCTTGAGCTGATTCAACCACATCTGCAGAGGATGCTACCTCTTGCCATTCTGTTTTTCTTCTATTCTCTTCTTCTTGTCTTTCTTGCATCCGATCCTCTCTTGACTTCCTTCTCTCCATCATCTGAGTCACATTCGTATCCACCTGACTGATCTGCATGATCCGTGTGGTTCTCTGGTTGATCAGAAAGGCATGCTTTCATTGTGGAATTTTCATTTCTTTTTCACAGTGGCATGCAGACAGATCATCGCATTGGCAGACAGCTATGTCAAACAATTGATTCAGGCTTTCCTCAAACTTCTTGGTTTTTGTGTCCTGCTTGCCTTGCTTCGATGCTTGTGAGCCTTTTTCCATCAATTGGAGCAGCTTGGTCTTCACATTCTTGATTGGCTGTGATGGAATGTTAGCATGATTCCAAAGGTCAATGAGTGTTTGGCATACCTCCAGAAGAATCTCCCTGTTGCTGGTGTACTTGTTCTCCTTCAAGAAGAGGAAATGCCTTGCAACTTGTATAAGGGTTGGAAGTTCAGACAGAGGAACCTCTGAGTGGAGAACCAACCAAAGACAATGTGGCTGGCAGATCCCCGTGTTCTTTGTGTGCTCATTGTACCAGCAAAACTCAAGTTTCACACAGGAACACTGAAACAAAAACACAAACGTATAAATAAAAAATATATATGATTATGAGTATATATATATATATATAAGGCTTGGTTTATTGGTAAACAATAAGTTTACCAATATATATATATAAAAATATACTGCACACACACATATGTATTATGTATATAAATATCCATGCCTTCCGAGGCATGGAAGGCACTGGGAGATGAGAGGGTGGATCTGGTGTGGGATCTAATGCAGAAGTTGTTTGACCAGGAGGTGATTCCGGATGAGTGGTGGACCAGCATCATAGTGCCTATATTCAAAGAGAAGGGAGATGTACAAGATTGCATGAATTATAGAAGGATCAAGCTAATATCACATACAATGAAGATATGGGAGCGAATAGTGGAGAGTAGGTTGAGAGACGAAGCGGAAGTGTCAGTGGAACAGTTTGGATTTATGCTGGGAAGGAGAATGACAGATGCAGTTTTTGCATTGAAACAGTTGACAGAGAGGGGCAGAAGGCGTTGCACATGGTTTTTATTGACTTGGAGAAGGCATATGATAGGATACCACGGCAGGAAGTTTGGAGATGCTTAAGGGAAAAGATGGTACTGGAGAAGTATGTTAAACTGATCAAGGGGATGTACAGGGGCATAACAACTAAGGTGAGGAGTAGTGTGGGTGTGTCAGAGAGCTTTGGGGTGGAAGTTGGTCTGCACCAAGGATCAGCTTTGAGCCCCTTCCTTTTCAATGTGGTATTCGATGTGTTGACGGACAGGATTAGAGCGCCGTGGTGCATGATGTATGCAGACGATGTTGTGTTGAGTGGGGAGACAAAAGAGGAGGTGGAGCAGCAGTTGGAAAATTGGAGAGAGGCGTTGGAAAGTAGGGGGATGAGAATTAGCTGAAAGAAGACCGAATATATGAGATGTGATGTGCAGCGGGACCAAGGAGGGGAAGTGACATTGAGTGGAGAGCGTGTTAAGACAGTGGAGTATTTTAAATACTTGGGGTCAACAGTGGATGCAGAGGGGGGAGCAGAGAGAGAGATAAACTGTAGAATACAGTCGGGGTGGAAGAACTGGAGAGACGTATCAGGGGTGCTCTGTGATAAGAGGGTCCCAGTGAAACTGAAGGGAAAGGTATTCAAAACAGTGGTGAGGCTGGCAATGTTGTATGGGATGGAGACTGTGCCAATGAAGAAGAGCAATGAAAGAAAAATCGATGTGGCTGAAATGAAGATGTTGAGATGGATGTGTGGAGTGATGAGGAGGGATAGGGTCAGAAATGAGCATATAAGAGGAACAGTGAAGGTGGCGGAAGCATCTAAGAAGGTGCAGGAGGCCAGGCTGAGGTGGTATGGACATGTCAGGAGAAGAGAGGAGGAGTGTGTGGGGCGCAGAGTGCTGGAGATGGAGTTGCCGGGACGGAGAAGAAGAGGAAGACCGAAGACGAGATGGAGGGACTGTGGTGGCGGACATCAGGGAGAAGGACTTGGAGGAGGACGTGGTATACGACAGAGGAGAGTGGAGAAGACGAACCAAAAACAGCGACCCCATGTAAAGATGGGATAATAAGCTGCGGAAGAAGAATATATACACCCTAAGACATATAACAAACTTATAAACAATGTAAAACAGAACAAAACAAAGAAATGTGTATAATGTATATATCACAAAATGCACCTTTTGTTAGTACCTTGATGTTTTTGAACACCCCATCCACAGAAAAAACACTTGTTTCTCTCAAGTGAGCTAGTATAGAACTAAGAAATTCCAGGGGATGACTCACTGAGAATAATTAGAAAGCTGCCAGAAGTACCATGTCAGTCAGTGTTGCCAACTGTAATTAACAAAAATTTTGTATTTTTTACATGCAAAAAAGGTGTGTTCTGCTTGTTGCAGAAAATTTTTGATTTCTTTTCTGAAATCAGCAAGGTTGATTGTACAAAACCTGAAATGTGCCTCCAGATCGCTCATGATGCTACACGCTAGTGTGTATATATATATATATATATATATATATATATATATATAATATATATATATATATATATATACACACACACACACACACACGTTAAATATCTTTAAAAACAATTCAACATTATATAATATACATGTGTGCAGGGTTTCCGAGCCGGTAAAAAAACTTCTGGCTCTGACTCCGGCTCCGGAGCAGAAATTTTTTACAGTCTGGCTCTGGCTCCGGCTCTTTTATAGTAAATTCTGTTAATTATAAAATAAATATCTAGATTTATATAACTAATTGTCCAATTTAGTAATGTTTTGCTGGTTTGCTTTAGTTTTTGAACTGGCAGAAGTACTGGGTCTTGAAAGCTCAAGCATTTGCTTCTTTTCTTCCATCATTTTTGATATTTCAGGATGTAATCGACTCAAGTGTCTTTTCAAATTATATGCTCTTGAGGAGACATCAGGCTTTTTGCTTTGAGGCTTGGTAATTTTAGTTCCACACGTTGAAATATTTCCCGAAGCATCAGAAACTTCACAAATACAAACATAGTGTTTCTTATCTGAACTTTCAGTAAAATACTTGAATATATCAGACTTCTTTATTGAATCTCTATCCATTATGAAGGGTCATAGACTGATAATTATAATTAAAGAATCAAGTACAAATTACAAAGAATCTGAAAAAAAAAGAAATTTAGCAATACAAGATAATTGACCTAAAAATAAAAATAGTTCAATCCAAGTCAGAAGGACCAACCTTACTAGGTATGTATCTAGGTAGTTACCTACTTAGATAAATAGTTAGTACTTACCTACCTAAGGTCTTCACCGCCATAAAAATTTTTTTACCTATATAATTAAGTGTTGTTAAGACAAATCTTCCCAAATATTTAATGGTTAAAAAATGGAAATTTGCAGATTATTCCTGCAACTCCCACACCTCCATAAAATCCAAGAATCCTATGGTACCATTTTTCGTAATATATTACAAGAATTATAATTTGCAACTAAACCTATATTTAACAAATAACAATTTAGGTAGCAATATATCGCCCGGAGCCAGACCATGGAGCCGTATTTTCAAGGTTTCTGGCTCCGGCTCTGGCTCCGGCTCCAGGTAAGCAAAATTCACTGGCTCCACCGACTCCGGCTCCAGCTCCGAAACCCTGCATGTGTGTATATGTACAGTTTGTAATTGGGGCATTCCAGGAGAGATCACCCAATGCATGTCACCACTCCAACTCGGATTTTGATGAAAATTGACATATGGGGTTCTTCCAGGTGCTGATTTCACTGGTCAAAATAAAAAAAGTTCTATGACCCATAGTATTTGAGATATGGGCCCCCAAAACCTTGGGGGTCCCAATTTACCACCTAACTTTAATGGGCAATAACTCCCAACATCTTACCATAGACCTGTAAAACTATACATTTTTAGAATTGGCATGAAGAGATCTATTAAATGATACCACATTCGAATGTGTGGAACAATAATGAAAATTTCCCCCTTTTTTATTTTTGACCCCCCACCCCCCTAGGCAGTGAAATCCAGAATTTTTTTTTTTTCTTTTATTAAACTTCCATTAATTGTTAAAAGATACAAACAATAAAAAATGTGGGTATCAAGTTGCAAGATATTTGAAAAATTATTGAAAAAATATGTACATTGTGAAATTTTGACATTTTTATGCCTGCAGACTAAAATAGAGAACTACAAATGATATATTCACATGGATGAAAATAAACAGCAAAAATACAAATTGAACACACACATTACTTCAAGTTGATTCATAATTACATGAGTTTTTTCAACTAATTTTCTGGGAAAACATATTGAATCGCCTTGTTCCTGGCTTTAAAGTTGGTGTGCTTAATAAACGTAAAATTTTATTTCTTGATATGTGGCATGTATCTCTAAGTTGTGGAAAGTAGTAAGTAGTAAACACTATTTTGTAAATCTCAAAAATAAGATATGATTTGACTCAAAATAAGCGCATCTGTATTAAAAATAAGCATAATTAACAAACATTTGAGAGAGAGAGAGAGTGCGTGAATATGAGTTATACATAGGATGTAAATATATCATTTGTAGTTCTCTGTTTTAGTCTGCGTAAAAATGTCAAAATTTCAATGTACAATGTATGGTACAAATGTCAATGTACATATTTTTTCAATAATTTTAAAAATATCTTGCAACTTGATACCCACGTTTTTTATTGTTTGTACCTTTTAACAATTAATGGAAGTTTAATAAATGAAATTTGTTTTTTTTATTTCACTGTCTGGGGGGGGGGGGTCAAAAATAAAAAAGGGGGGGAAATTTTCATTATTGTTCTACACATTTGAATATGGTATCATTTAATAGATCTCTTCATGGTGATTCTAAAAGTGTATAGTTTTATAGGTCTATGGTAAGAAGTTTGGGAGTTATTGCCCATTAAATTTAGGTGGTAAAGTGCCCCCCCCCCCAGATTTTGGAGGCCCATATCTCAAAAACTATGGGTCGTAGAACTTTTTTATTTGAACCAGTGAAATCAGCACCTGGAAGAACCCCATATGTCAATTTTCATTAAAATCTGGGTCGGAGTGGTGACAAATTTTTTAATTTTTGGGTGATTTGTCCTGGAATGCCCCAATTGTATGTAGGTAATGTCCATCGTAGCCTGTGTTTTTGTTTAGCTAGATTGACATATCTCATCAAAAACAAAGAAAAGGAACTTCAAAACTAAATAAGACAACGGACAAAATCAGGAAAAGTTTAGAGTCTGCATATGGAATTGAACTACCAGAAGCTGGCACATCAAAGAAACAGCATCATTGTGAAGAGGAACATCATGCTCTACAGAAGTGAGTACCAACTGTATTTGTTTAGATCAGTATTTAGTGTTACTTGTTCTCACTCAAAACATTCCTTTATATTGTTCAATTGTCATCTAAAAATTTAAAGCAGTAGTACTGGTACCTATAATATATTAATTCAATAGGTATCTCAGAATATACAACTACCTAGATACCATCTGTGTACAGGCATCCAATTTTATTAATGAGTTCCATTTCAGCTGTGTATATACAATACAATCATATTATATTTTCTTAATTCTTTGGTGTGCTTTTTCAGGTATGAATGTCTCATGAGGGAGCTCAAGGATAAATACAATACAACAAACAACTATAAGCTAAAACTGCAAAGTCTGACACTGTCACCATTCACAGTAGAGAAAACTTAAGCATTCTTTGAAACCTCTACCCACATGGTAAAGAAAAGCCACCATCTTAAGAAGCAACATGGAATACTTCCTGAAATACCATCATTGAGTAAGGGTAAAGTAATTTCAAATGAGACAAAGGAGATTGTGAAAAATTTCTATGAGTCTGATGAATGTAGTTTCTAATGTTCAGGAATTAAAGATTGGAAAGTCATTAGGAATGATGGAAAAAAAAGCGAAAATGTAAAAGCGTGTATTGCTTTGCAATTTGAAGGAACTCTATGAAGCATTCACTTAAAGATTCAAATAATCCCAAAATTGGGGTTAGCAGTTTTGCAAGTCTGCATTCTCTGTGGTGTGTCCTCGCTGGTAGTAGTGGTATGCATTCAGTTTGTGTATGTACATATCATCAAAATCCTAAATTGCAGCTAGTGGCTTTGGGAGTGAAGGGGCTGGACTACAAGAAACTTTTGGGGCTTTCAGTGTGTGATATCAGCAATGAGGTATGTATGATGCATATACTGTATGTCAAGATTGCCCATGGCAGCAGGGTGAAGGCTTTCCTAGAAGGATTAGATGTAATAGAGAATTGGCCTGACTCAGAGATTCGCTATAAACAGTGGGTCACAGTCGACCATTGCACTATCACAGAAACAGTTGAAAACATCAATGATTTTGTAGATTCATTGAGTAATAGGATTGCTGGTCTTACAAGGCATCATTTCATCAGTAAATGTCAAGCAAAGTATTTCAAAAATCTTAAGGATAGTTTACCATTAGATGAATGTTGTTTGGTGGGGGATTTCGCAGAGAATTATTCATTTATTGTTCAGGATGCTGCTCAAGGTTTCCACTGGGAAAATTCACAGTGCACAGTATACCCATTTGTTTTCTATTGGAAACAGTCTGGAAATCTTCACCATGAGAGTTAATTGCTTTATTTCAGATTCCCTAAAACACAATACTGTCACTGTGTATTCTTTCCTCAAAGAGCTGATACCTACTCTTTGTACAAAACACCAATATCTAACAAAAATTCATTATTTTTCTGATGGATGTGCAATTCAGTATAAAAACGAATTTAATTTTTTAAATGTTTGCTATCACAGAGATGATTTTGGAGTTGATGCTGAGTGGAATTTTTTTGCTACATTACATGGCAAGAATGCATGTGATGGAATTGGAGGCACTGTAAAGAGAGCAACTGCTAAAGTAAATCTACAAAGACCTATGGAAAATCAAATTTTGACAGCTGAAGATGTGTATCAATATTGCTCTAAAGAATTGAAGTCTTCAATCAATTTTATTTTTATTTCAGTATTGCAAATTAAAGAGGTTGAACTTAGCTTAGAGTCTCAGTTGCATCTTGCAATCAGACCAATCATAGGAAGCTTAAAATTGCACAGATTTTGCCCCATGTCTACAGATACAATAATGGTGTACCCTGTTTCCCAAGGTAAAAGCGAGCTCAAGAGGATTCAAGGAATTGGAAATGAAACTGTCAACAGTTTTGAAGAGAACCCACCTGACAAAGTAAAAGTTGGATGCTGTGTTGGATGCATTTATGACAATGAACTCTGGTTTGGGGTTGTGAAGGAATGTAATAAGATTCCTGTATCCATCAGGAATTGCTTCTGCTTACACCTTTCCAGTTAAAGATGACATTTGTCCTGTACTAGGAGAAAATATCCCTGGGTGAAATTCAGGCTCACCTATGAGGGGGAACACGGATCCAATACACTTTTCCTCCAGAACAGATGGAGCATTTCTCCCAACAAAAAGTACTGAAATGTACAGTAGGCTAAGCTCAGTGTGTTAATAGGTACCATATACATAATTCATGAATGTAAGATATATTATTGCATATATATACACTATATGATCAAAAGTATTCGGACACCCCGGAAAATCCGCATTTCTGCAAATATCACCTTCGCCGAAAGGTATGCTGGGAAAAAGCATGGCGAAACTATAATGCTGAGGTGTTCTGTTAAGTTATCAGTAACTGTTGTGAAGCCATGCCGCGCGGACGTGAACTCTCCGAGTTCCAATGTGGACTCGTCATTGGATGTTATTTAAGTAACGTTTCTATACGAAACATTGCAGCCAAACAGGATATACCAAAGTTGACTGTAGCGGATGTTATCATGAGATGGAAGCACGACGGTGCAACTAACGCGAAAAAACATTCCGGACGACCACGCAAACTGACGGAACGTGATAGAAGAAGTCTGGTACGACATGTCAAGAAGTCCCGCACGTCCTCTGCCGCTTCCATCGCTGAGGAGGTAGGAAGAGCATCCGGTACCTCCGTTAGTACTGTAACTATCCGCAGAGAGATGCACAGACTCGGTTATTATGGTAGAGCAGCTGTACACAAGCCACTGATTACAAAAGTTAATGCCACGCGTCGTTTGGCCTGGTGTGTCTCCCGTCGTTCCTGGACCGTGGAGGACTGGAAAACTGTTCTTTGGAGCAACGAGTCGTGGTATTCACTCTTCCAGTCTGATGGGCGTGTTTGGGTGTGGCAACAGCCCGGAGAACGGCTTCTTCCTGACTGTGTACGTCCAACGGTGAAGTTCGGTGGAGGGTCCATCATGGTATGGGGTTGTTTTTCCTGGCTAGGGCTCGGCCCGTTGGTTGTTATACCCACTACCATGAACGCTGACGTTTATCTCGACGTTCTGGACAATTCGGCCCTCCCCACACTGTGTCAATACTATGGAGATGGCCATTGTTTGTTTCAACAGGATCGAGCTCCCTGCCATACTGCAAGGCGTGTGCAGGACTGGTTTTGTGAAAATAAGGTGGATTTGTTAGACTGGCCTGCTCAGAGCCCCGATCTCAACCCAATCGAGCACATGTGGGACGAACTGGAGCGACGGATACGAAACCGCCACCACACCCGGCTTCACTTGCATCTCTTGCATCAGCTCTGCAAGAGGAATGGCGAGCCATTCCTGCACAGACTTACCGAAAACTGGTGGAAAGTATGCCTTGACGTGTTGATGCTGTAATAAAAGCAAAGGGTGGACCTACTGGTTACTAAATGCCATAATAAAACCATTTTTCCCAAAACCATGCGGTGTCCGAATACTTTGATCATATAGTGTATATATATATATATATATATATATATATATATATATATATATATATATATTATATATATATATTAATTTAGGGTGGTCCTCAAGCATAGGGGGGATTTTCAAACGTATATTTCTCTTGCTCCCAGGGTCTCAATCTGTGAGGTTATGCATAAAAACACTGTGGTTAAAATGTCATTGAGAAATAATAATATTTACCCTGTGCTCAAGAAGGTTGGTTAAAATGTCATTGAGAAATAATAATATTTACCCTGTGCTCAAGAAGGTTGAAGTTATGCCCCTATGTGGGCCATTGACACGCCTTGCTGAGAGTGTCGGATTGTGTGTGGTGTTGCTCTCACCATTGACAGATTAGTGTTTTTTTTTGGCTTGCCTTTAGAATTGGTATTAAATGTTTCCAATGTATCTTCCCCAGGTGTTATTTTGGTGAAATGGCCAGTACACGTTCAAAAGACTTCCTTGTGACGCCAGTCTCTGCACTCACGGGGAGCAAGCTGCCGTCCATCGGCGACGTCCTCGCCTGACTCTGCACAAGCTGAGCACGAAGGCGGCAATGACGACGAGGGAGGCTGTCACGGCCGTTGCTGATGAAGTGCTTATCTTGTGGACGAAAGCGCGGATTCCAACGACGAGACGAGACCACATCACTGAGAAGCTAGAGAAGTTGTATGGCGAATACAAGCTTCTCAAGAAGACAAGAATCGACGCTCAGATGCCCAGATTGCACGGGAAGCCTCCTTCCAGCAGATGTTCTGCAACCTCTTCGATGTCGCCCACGCTGACGCACTGAACATGATGAACATCGAGGAGGACAAGGCCTTCCTGATCGCCCAATGAGAACCCGGCCGCAGGGGACCATGGGAGGAGCTGATGTGGTCCTGGCTCGCACAGAGCGCAATGTTGCGCAGCGGAGGGAGGCTGAACAACGCCGTCGGCGCCGTGCGACTGAAGAAATGGCCACTACTTCTCAAACAGCAGAATTGGCCTCTTCCAGCTCGAGCTCTTCACCCCCAGCGACTCTCCCACCCGTGGCGCTGTCGGAGGTTGCAGCCCACCCAAGTGCAGTCGGTAGGCGAATATCATTTCACCGGCACTGGCGGCTAGCTTGGACCGCACGAAGCTGACCGACTGCGATGCTGTTTACGTGCTCGGTGAGATGGCTTGGTCCCTTGGCCACAACATTGATGAGTTGAACATCAACCGGTCGTCCATACGGCGCCAGAGGATGGCGCAACGCCAACAAGTTGCCGCTCAGCTCAAGGAGCCCTTCCATCGAGAAGCTGCGCTCGTTGTTCACTGGGATGGGAAGCTGATGGCGGATCTGACGTCCAAGGAACAGGTTGATTGACTCCCGATCCTGGTCTCTTGTGGCGGCGAGGTGCAGCTCCTCCAGGTCGCCAAGCTCGGTTCCGGTACTGGTGCAAACTGTGTCAAAGCTGTGGTGGAAGCTCTGCGAGACTGGGGATTGGATGACAAAGTTGGTGCCCTCTCGTTCGACACTACGGTTTCAAACACAGGAAAGAACACAGGTGCATGCGTGCTGATCGAGCAGGAACTTGGGAGAAGCCTCCTCTATCTGGCATGTCATCACCATGTCCTGGAGCTTCTTGTCAGTGCGGTTTTCATGGAAGTCCTTGGACCATCGTTGGCACCCGAGGTTCAGCTCTTCAAGCGATTCAAGGCGCAATGGGAGTTTGTGAACCAAGAAGATTACGACCACGTCATGAGTGATGCCAACGCTCGTCAAATCGTCGAGGAGGATACAGACTCCATCATCGAGTTCTGCAAGAAGGCCTTGCAGAAAGGTCACCCCCGGGATGATTATTTGGAGCTCTTGGAACTCACCATCATCTTCCTCGGCGGAGTGCCCCCCCCCCCCCCCGTGGGATTCGGTTCCGAGCGCCCGGTGCGATGCACCAGGCCCGCTGGATGTCGAAGGTGTTGTACGCCCTGAAGGTATGGATGTTCCGGCGGCAGTTATGGCTCACAGCCAAGGAAGAGGCCGGAGTTCGGCGCCTGAGCGTGTTTGCCGTGAAGTTCTACACAAAGGCGTGGACGGAGGCCCCGAACGCGGCGAAGGCCCCCCTGAGAGATCTCTGGCTCCTCCAGGCTCTGGAAAAATACGAAGACAAGGAGGTGGCGAAAGCAGCGAAGTCGAAATTCGCCAACCACCTGTAGTACTTGTCTGAGGAGTTGGTGGCCCTGGCTCTCTTCGACGATGATGTTCCTCCGGAAACGAAGAAGGCGATGACTGCTGCGATGTTGGAGGAGCCAACGGAGGAGGATGACCCTCCCAAGAGAGCGTCGGTCCTGGTGTGCTCTTCCCTGTCATTAGAGACATTCGTGACGGGGAGGACTCGCCAGTTCTTCGACCGACTCCAATTGCGACGTGGATTCCTGGAACAGGATGTGTCGAAATGGCCAGACAGCGAGCAATTCCAAGCGGCTGCCGAGGTGGTCTGGAACCTGTCCATGACCAACGACCATGCCGAGCGGGCCGTGGCGTTGGCACAAGAATACAACAGGCACCACACGAAGAAGGAGGACCAGCTGCAGTACATGCTCCTGGGTGTTGCAGAGCACCGGAAGAAATTCCTGGACGCTCGGAAGGCCACGCTGCGAACCGGGCAACAATGAGTGGCGTCAGCACCCATGAGACCCCCGCCCCTGAGCGGCTAATACCCTTAAATGGGGGGGACCCGGAGGCTGGTATACCCTATAAACTTCAACCTTCATGAGCACAGGGTAAATATTATTATTTCTCAATGAAATTTTAACCACAGTGTTTTTATGGGTAACCTCACAGATTGAGGCCCTGGGAGCTGAATAATTCCAACTTTCGATTTTGAGGACCACTCTAATATATATATATATATATGTCTAGGACCAATAGGAGGCCAGCTATGGCAATTTGAATATAGCGAGGTCAACTGATGACCTCAAAATGACCTTGGCCATAACTCGTGCCCTATTGGTTGGATTGAGCTAATTTTTGAAAATTCTTGTTGTTTACCCAAAACCAACCACTGGGCCAAATTACAGCAAAATCGAAGAAGTGATGATAATTTTCATTTTTGTTGGTTGATCTGTCATAGAATTCCCCAATTTAAGAGCCTGTTGACACTGAATCACTTTTACCAGTACTGAATAGTAGGCTTTCTGGACTCTTGGTAAGTCTTGAGAAGCATGCTCTCAGGTCAGTAGCAAAAGTGATAACTGGTCACTGCAATCTTGCAATACAATAGTTTACAATAGGTAAAATGAACTCCCTATATTGTCTTGAGTGTGGGGAACATGATGCAACACCTCCATTATGTTGAAGTGTGTGAAGTTTATTTACTTAAACATTTCAGTCTTTAATTTTTACAGGGTATCTTAACAGATGTACCGTATTTTACGCCTCATAAGACGCACCCTATATTTAGCAAAGAATATTTAGGAAAAAAATATTTCAAAGATTTATCAGCCTGACAAAAAATATATTCCCATAACTTTATTAAAAGAACATTAAACAAAACAATAACATATGAGCCCTGAAGTGACTTTTGGAGATGTTTTTCAGGAAAAAAGTAGCGTCTTAGGGGGCGTAAAATATGGTAATCAGAGTGCAGGTTTCACTGTCTCATACACCTTATTAAACTAACTGCAAGACTTGCAGAATTTCCATCAGAAAGAGATGACTAATTATTGTCACCATCTCACATTACACAATCCCCCACCCCGCAACAAAAAATGTACTCCTGCTGCTCACTATTCACAGCTACTGAACAATATCCCCCCCCCCCTCCCCTAAACATCAACCCCATTAAACATCACACAGAATTCACCAGAAATACCTACTCGACCAACCACACAACACTGTCCTTCACGATACTCCCCCTGTAGTCCATCAGAGCGAACAAACCCTCCCAAGGAAAACAAGAGTTACTCTGGCCAGGCTCCGTTCAGGCCACCACCCCTCCCTCCAACAATACAGACACAGACTCCACCTAGCTGACACCTCCACCTGTCAAAAATGCTACCTCCACCCTGAGGACACAGAACACCTACTCTTACACTGCCACACTCTCTCTCAACAAAGATACAACTCCAACATTACCTCTCTACGAGACCTATGGACCCATCCCACGGTGGTCGCGGGATACCTGAGCGCCGCCGGGTTCGCATAAGAGAACCCAGGGGCTACGAAGTAAGTAAGTAAACCCTCATGGTAATCTAGTCCAGATTGTTGGGCAATGGGCTTGGCTTGGCAATAGCCTGAGGGCCCAGCTGAATAAATAATAAAAGTAATAATAATAATAATACACTAATGCTTTCCGGTACCAATCCCTGACAGAAATGTATTAGAAATTACCTCAAGCTCATAAATGGCAATACTGCAACCAAGTTCTAGAGCCTTCAAAAGATAAGACAAAGGGCATAATATACTATTGAGGAATATTTATTCTCTTCCAAGTGATGGTAGCATGATGTTTGGACTATCACCATTTACCCAGAGTTAAGTTTCCTAGTCTTGAATTCCCACAATTCTGTCATTCTCATTTCACTATCATACATGGATAATAAAAAATCTTGTTTCCCAATGAACTGGGGTGAAAAGGCAGAACAACCCAGCTATAAAATACAGAAGGTAGTGAAGAGGAGAAAAGGCTGAAAGTAAAGTACAGTATACACATCCATTTACACAGGCATCCTGGTAGATCAGCACCCACCCCAACACGGCTAAATTCCACACGGGGTCCATGGTACTTCATACGCACTTCAACTCTCTCAAATTTTGGGAAATACCATGCACTGCCAACTAGAGGAGTTGAGGTATACTTGCTGGAAGTCTGTCTGATATCCAGCCAAGCTGGAATCGTTCATTCAGTTTTTAATGATATTAAATAGAAGGAAAATAGAATTATTTATAGAGATTTTGATATATTTATGCAAAGTCCTTAGCCATTCATTCCTTTGGCTACTCGCATGTATCAAATAACAAATGAAATATATGATAAAATGTTCAAAATTTTCCTTGCTAGGTAGTTTTTTTATATTGTTTTATATTAAAACAAAAATTATAAAACTGCTTTTATTTTGAAATTGCTATTTTTCATAATTTTTGTATATACATTAGCTGAATTATATAAAAAAAGTTCCTTGCTTAATGTTTTCCTCAATAAAAGAAATACTAGATTTATATTGAATTATAAACACAGCATAGAAAAGGGTGGAAGGGTAATTCTATGAGAAATAGACAAATGAAGTACATGGTCACCTCTTCAAAATTCATGAAACTTGGTGAGAGGGTTGGTTTAGGTACAAATTACAAATTTCTGAATTTTTTTTGAAAATTGGTCAAGTTGGTCAAATTTTATGGCTTGACCAAATTTTGGTCAAATGAAAAAACCAATAATTTTCAAACGTAAATATCTAAGCTCCTAATTGTGGTAGTGTAGTAAGTCTTAAATGATAAAATATGTAAAATTAACTGTAGTTTCTAAATATGTATCATTTTTTTTAGGGTAACAAAAATAAAATTATGATTTTTTGGAGATTTTTTTTTTTTGGCAGCGAAGATATCATTTTTCGAAAAAAAGACCAGGAATAAAAAATGTTTATTTGACGTATGTACACCATAATAAGTAATAAAAAGTCAGCTTATCAACGATTATTATAAAAAAAAAATGACTAAAAAAAAAAAATCCTCCAAATTTTACCAATTTTTTGCTTTCTTTCCAGATTTTCAGTATATACCTAATTTTCTAGTATACATAAATTTACCTAACCCTTAAAATGCCTCAAAACACAAAATTTTGTTGTGATCCTATGAAAAAACACTCGAGAAGAATTTTCTATAACATCAAAAAGTAAACTCTGCCATGGCAGCTGCAAGCTATGGAATTTTGGAAGAAAATCAATTACTATGCAGCAATTGCTATGTCACAATTAAAAAGAAGCCAATTGTATTAGAACATGTTCAACATTCATCCAGAGAGCTGGAACCTGCGCCGATACCTGAGCCAGACATACTTAACGAATCTATGGAGCGAAGCAGTAGCGATTCCACGAATCCACCACCATTGGAAGAATTTGTCGTTCAAGACAGGCAATTCAATAAAGATTTGCTCAGCGACAATATTTTACCTTTATTTGATGAAAGCCCTATTAAAACAGGTAATAAAACAATAGAGACTCCGTTCAGGACATTTGTTTCTTAATGCCAAATTCGTAGTTTTCTGTTTTTAAATATTAGCATCAGCACTTGAATACATATATACAAAATATTTGATATTTGATATTTGATTACACGCAACCTAAATTTATGAATTTGTTTTACAGCTGGATTGAAGCCGGGACAAAAACAGATAAAAGCTTCTACGATGTTGTAGATGTAGAGCTTTCTTTGCAAAAATGTCTGAGTGAACCTATTACTTCTATCAAAGGTACTCAACAATTACATTGCTTCGTCCCAATTTCCAAGAATTCGTTGAAGGTTTATCCACTCTCTCAGAGTGCACAGTCAGTTGAAATAAGAGAGCTCCTCAGAGTTTCTGCTTCAGTTCAAGAACATAATACTGTCTCTCAACGCGAAATTGAAACAGGCTCTTTTGTGGGTTGTATGTATGAAAATAAACTATGGCTCGGATTAGTCCAGTCCTTTGACTGTGAATATGATGATTTTCTGATAAAATTTCTCCATCCTTCGGGCGTATGTCCCTCATACATTTTTCCTGCACAAGATGATGTTTTCACGTTCCAACAAAATATATTTGGGAGTATTGAAGCAAGTTTATGAGGAGGAACAAGAATACAATACATTTTTCCGCTTGAAGAATTAAATAACTTTTCAAAGAAGATAAAATAAATTCTATCGAATGTATACTATTTAAGATTGTCTATATAATATTTCTAAAATTTTTTATCTAAGATTTGTGTATCTACTTAATAGTTATAAAAATCTTTTCAAATTCTTTTTTCTTATTATAATATTATTAGTGTCTAAAATTTGGATTCACTGGATGAGAATACTGTCTCTTAATTCATTCTCAAAGACTTGTGTATGTGTAGTATTAGGAAGAGTATTTTATACTCTGATAAGTGCTTTATAAATTAAACATTATTATTGTCAATATGTTCTGTCCATAAATATAAGAGAGGTTATGTATGTACATTGTACATATATTTTAAAAGATTTTTTCTCCTTTGGTTTATCTACATGTATTTTTTATATGAATTGAAAATTGTCTTTTTTTGGACCAACAAGTCTGTAATAAATCTTCGTTGTCTGAAAAAAAATTTTATTACTTAATTTCAAACTCAGTTTTGAGCCTTATAATAAACTATAAGCTGACTTTTTATTACTTATTATGTTGTACATACATCAAATAAACATTTTTTATTCTTGGTCTTTTTTTCGAAAAATGATATCTTCGCTGCCAAATCGGGAAAAAAAAAAATTGACATTTTTTCCAAGAAATCATAATTTTATTTTTGTTACCCTAAAAAAATGATACATATTTAGAAACTACAGTTAATTTTACATATTTTATCATTTAAGACTTATTACGCTACCACAATTAGCAGCTGAGATATTTACGTTTGAAAATTGTTGGTTTTTCATTTGGCCAAAATTTGGACAAGCCATAAAATTTGACCAACTTGACCAATTTTCAAAAAAAATTCAGATTTTTGTAATTTGGACCAAAACCAACCCTCACACCAAGTTTCATGAATTTTGGAGATGGTGAAGTGTACATTTGGCACTTTCATTTGTCTATTTGTCCTGGAATTACCCGGAAGAGAAAAATCAGAAGACAGTAACTACTGTTTACAAGAAAAAAAACTGTGCTTCAATAGTTGAAATAACCTGGAATACCCTGCTCACTAAAATATCTTCTAGAAGATAGGTTGTACTGTGGAGCCAAATGCTCTATCAATATGAGAATAAAAACCCACTCTAATAGACAGAGTTTATTTCCACGACAGTTTCGACGCCCACTGGCATCCTCCTCGGGTGGATACAGAAACACAAATGAAACAAAACAAGAGGGAAAAACAGTTCAGGGATCGACCGTTAAGAAATTCGCACCTAGGTTGGATTCCATTCTCTCGAGACAGGAGGGCATTTTCATTAAGTACATTCGCACAAATTTTAAAACTATCTTCCTGTTCTAAACATACAGATTCTATTATTTTTACATAATTATTACATTTATAATTAAATTTATTACATTTAATATTGCATAATTATTAATTACAGAAATTATAAATTTATTATTACATTGGTTATTACATTGTTGTTTATTATACAGAAATTATAAACCGAAAAACGAATGAAAAAACGAATGAAAAAAGGCGATTAGGAAATAATCCAGAGACCATTGAGAAATTCGCACCTAGGTTAGATATCGTTCTCCCGAAACCAGAAGGGCATTTTATTACAGGGTCAGCTTATAACTACATTTTTACAAATTAAAAATATCTTCTTGTTCTATACATACAGATCCTAATGTTTGACATAATTACTGCATATATTTATTTCCACATTAATTACTTCCATTATTACATTTACTAAAAGCGAGTAAGGAAACATTCCAATCCAGAGACATTTAAGAAATTCACACTTAGGTTCGAACACGTTCCCACGACTCCGTAAGGGATTTATTGACCAAGAATCTCATTAAAGGGTCTAACTTATAAGTACCTTCGCACAAATTAAAATTATCTACTTTTTCTATACACACAGATTTCTATTATTTTTCTTTTGACATAATTATTACATTTATAAAGTACCTTACTTGATTCCCAATCTATAGCATGATTATTTTGGCTAGCGTGATAAAAAATGGCATTATTAGTATTACAACTTCTGAAGATATTTTTAATTTGTGGAAATGTAGTTATAAGCTGACCCTGTAATAAAATGCCCTTCTGGTTTCGGGAGAACGATATCTAACCTAGGTGCGAATTTCTCAATGGTCTCTGGATTATTTCCTAATCGCCTTTTTTCATTCGTTTTTTCATTCGTTTTTCGGTTTATAATTTCTGTATAATAAACAACAATGTAATAACCAATGTAATAATAAATTTATAATTTCTGTAATTAATAATTATGCAATATTAAATGTAATAAATTTAATTATAAATGTAATAATTATGTAAAAATAATAGAATCTGTATGTTTAGAACAGGAAGATAGTTTTAAAATTTGTGCGAATGTACTTAATGAAAATGCCCCTCCTGTCTCGAGAGAATGGAATCCAACCTAGGTGCGAATTTCTTAACGGTCGATCCCTGAACTGTTTTTCCCTCTTGTTTTGTTTCATTTGTGTTTCTGTATCCACCCGAGGAGGATGCCAGTGGGCGTCGAAACTGTCGTGGAAATAAACTCTGTCTATTAGAGTGGGTTTTTATTCTCATATTTTGACCTTCACGTAAAAAAGTGAAGTTTTTTGCTCTATCAATCTTTTAAATCCCATATCCTGAGCTAAAGAAAATGGCTGCTGATCAGCAGCAATCATTTCTCCTATTTTCCTATGAATTTCTATACTTCTTTTGTCATTTATATCCCAAATTTTCTTTTTTCTATAACCTGAAAAATTGTTGGTTGTTTTGAGTTTTTTGCTGTAGTTGTAGAGGAAGTCATAGCTGCTTCAGAGGGTCTTTTATTTGGTTCATCTTTCTTCATTTTCTCTTTTTGTACCAAATCATAAACATTATGATTGTTTACCTTGTAGGTGCTTAAAAAGTGGGGGTTGTGCTATAATATTTGCTACCTTTATTGCTAGGTCCTCTTGATACAAGTCTCTTCAGGACATAGAGTGCAAATAGTTTTACTGCTATCTTTATCATTAATTCTAAAATATTTCCAAACTCCAGAAGTTGGCATTTTTTAAAAATTTTATTATAGAATGTAGACTATAACTTAGCCTTATGCTTATGAAAAATATATATATGTAAATGAAATATATTTAATATTTATATATGTAAAGAAAGCATGAAAGTGATAAAACAAGTGAAATAATATCTTGCTTAATAATGGTGCCATGTGCAAGAACCATCTAAGTGCCAAAAATAAAAATTGTCAGAAAATGCAGTTGAAGTTTACCAATTTAAAAAATTAATAATACATATATTATTTAAAATTATAGACCTAGTTAGGGCCTAAGCTAACACCAAGGTTTGGCAGCTGGATATTCCAGCTTCCAGTTGGAACCAAACTTTGTTGGCTAGATATTCTGGCTTCTGGTTTCTGGCCAAAAAACTGGTTCTGGTACACCTCTACTGCCAACCAATGTAATTACAAAAGGAACTTGCTTTCTGAGTTATTTGACTGTCTGATAAAAAGTATATATATCCTTATTTAACAGATTCATGCAGAGTAATTTCTCTGTCACAAGGTGGATAGCAACTACCTCTGCCTGATATACTGAGGCTAGTTTACCCAGATGCCATACAAGTTCCCATTAATCTCCCCTTGAACCTTACTCTCACACAAAAACAGAAAATTGAAATTAATTTTTTTTTGTGAAGTTTTTAAATGGAACTACACACCAGTGATGGGCATCTATACACGAAAATCCCTAAGGCGATACCGATACATCGATACCCATAAATCATCTAAAGCGATACCGATACATCGATGCTTTATAGATGGCTAAAACGATATCGATACTGCTATATTACTATATAAGAATGAACAAATCTTACTAACATGTAAATAAATTTTTACTTTGTATATTGGGTGTAAAAAACGATCAATTCAGTTAAGAAAAAATGTATTTTATATCAAGTTAGCTCACAGAAAAACTTAAATGTTATAAACTTTTAATGAGGAACATAAGAAATTGTAGGTGATCTGCCCCTTAAAATGGTTGTGAATTGGGATATCAATAATAACGAGTATTACCCTTAAGAAAATACCAGTTGGCAAAACATCTTATTGGATAGTCTATTCCTCTTTTGAGAGTAAATGTGGCCCACCAAACTGAAAAGCTGTTCCACGAGAGCAGAGGATGGAAGTGGGGTATTGTACTTAGTGAAAACTCTCATAATTATTTTTGCCTCAAAAGCGCAGTAGGCATTCCAATTATATATATATTATATATATATAATATATATATATATATATATATATATATATATATATATATATAACCACGAAGGGAAAAGAAACACAAAGTGGTGCTCAAGTGCTTTCGTCTAATGACATCCTCAAGAACACTGAAGTAAAAGGAGAGTTCAAGACAATATATAGGTTACAAAAATATATGCACAGTATATATATATATAGTAAGTATAGAAATAAAATTGTGGGAGGAGCAAATACATTTGTACGGAAAACTAACAATTTTAGCACTGCCCAAAATTCAACATAAATTCAAATGGCTTGTTTACATGAAAATCCCTAAGGCGATACCAATACATCGATACTTGTAAATCGTCTAAAGCGATACCGATACATCAATACTTTATTGATGGCTAAAGCGATATCAATACTGATACAAAAGTATCACTCGATACGTAATGCTGATACATGTATCGCGATACTGCCCATCTCTGACTACACCTTGTAGTTCCTTTCAACTTTGTGACATTTGTGTGAGCAGGGTTTGGCTAACCTTGGTTTTCTATCACCCAAATTGTTCATTCTGACAAAGGTCAAGCTTGTCACTCCACCTTAGACCTACAGTTTAACATGGAATCCGAACCACACCCCCACCATGGGCAGTCAGAAATGACAAAGTTCTTGCCCAGACTTGATCTCACAACCTCTTGATCAGCAGCCCAGTGTCTTAACCACTAGGCTACCCAGTAGGGTGCATCAGCCTATAAGGGGTGAAATTTTGAACTTCGGATATTGATTCGGCCCTATGATATTATGGTTACAATCCCTAACAAACCTTCAGTGTGCACGTTTCAAGCTGTTCTGACAATATTTAGTGGGTCCACCTCGAAGATGAAAATTTGACAATTGTGGAATTTTATGGTTTGACTAGAAAATCTTATGTGTAAGCGTTGTAGATTTTGTTTGACAAAAAAAAATTGTAAATATAGTTAGTTTTTAGGCAAGTTTTAGCCTCAATTCATGAAATTATCTGTCTTTTTAGGCTTTTTTTTGTATTATTCTGAGAATCATGAAGTGAGTTACCAGGATGCGGGACGAGGACCCAACTTGCCAAGCATCCCACCGACCACCTCCACCTATTAAAAATGGTATTTCATGATAAAATACTAGTAAAAATTGATTTATTGCTTATTGATATCTTAATTCTTCTTTGTCCTTTTTTCTTCTAAAACAGATGATAAAGAAGCTTGTCTCTTTCTCAGATTAGGAGTGGCTTTTCTGTCAGCTTCTACAACTTGGAGAACATTTTGAAGATGTTCTTCAGTCCTTGCAGCCTCATAAAAGTCACTGCATAGTTTTACTGCCCTCTCAGAGCCATCATTTATGACATTTATAGCCAAAAGTTTTTCTTTGAAAGATATAAATGATGCTGTTGTTTTCCATTCAACAATCTCAACCATTAAAAAATCATAGTCTAACTGTAGTGAAGAGAATATGAACCATGAGTTTGTCAACCAAGTCAGCTAGTGTGGTTTCCGATCGTAGATTGGTAGGGAAATTAGGCTTTCCAAAACTAGATCCATGTCTACCTTCTGGAACCACTGTCTCAATCTTGTGTAGTTTATAGGAAAGTAGATGGTTGTTATAGCATGAAGTTCATTTTTTGGAACCAAATCGCTGAATAATACAAGAGGAATCATCTCTGATGAAAGGTACCAGAGATGACATTTCAAAGATGTTAGAGCACTTTTTGCTATTTGCTTGTTTACTTCCTCGTATCTAAGAAGCTTTTTGTAAAGCTGCAAATCGTGCCATGGTGCATCAAAAACTGAAGAGCAGGTCATCCACCATGGGTAGTAAATCAGTGAAATGAAGGTTGCAAAGTCTCTCTGTTTCAGAATTTGTTGCTTGTTTGTGATTGTTACTGAAGGTAGTTTCGAGATATTATCTTCTAGTAATGCAATTTTTAGAGCATATATTGCTTTACTCATCCATCTGGCTCTATGTATAGCACCAGGTCGCTGAAGGGTTATATCCTTATCACTAGGTCCTGCATTTAAGTATAACACAACTAAGTCAGAAACTTGTTTGTAGTCATATCGTGTATGTTGCTTTTCTATATTACTTATTTGAATTGCATAATCAGTCCATTCCTGAAGAATCTCCTGGACAGCTTTGGAGTACTGATTGAAGTCAATTTTTTTCAATTTTTCATCCTTGGAAATCCACTGAAACTTTTCTCGAAATCTGTTAAAGACATTAATTTCTGGTCCACTCGAAGTTTCTACTTTCATGTCCTGAAACACATGACTCATAATAACTTCACCAACATGATGCCTGCATGCAGACCATAATAAAGGCCGTCCAATCTCTTGTTGGATAGTTATGCATGCAGCACTCACATGTCCCGTGTTGGTTGCTGTAGTGTCGAAAACCAAGTTCACTATTGAATCGGAGCAGTTCCACAATTTCAGTAGCTTCATAACTTCTTCAGTCAAGTTTTTCCCAGATTGGCCACTGCCACCAGCACTAGGATGATATGATGGAATACCAAGTAGTTTGAGATCCATTGAATTTCCAACTGATACGGCTAATCATTCTTCCGTAACATATTTATCCTGCAGAGTAGAAATTATTTTCAAATCCCAATGAAGAGAGGCCAATTTAGGAGGATTCCAGGATTTTTGAATGGAACTTGAAATTTTTTGGGCTACTTCGCGTCTTGCTCTATCAGCTGTAGCATATGAAGTTGCCACTGCCTTAGTGTTACCACCACATTCTTCAACAAAAGCTTTTGTGAATGCAGCCTGTTGTGCCGGAGTCATTTTCATTCTTGATGCCAAAGAAACAAGTTTCGGTCTTTTCAGAATGTCATGAGGAATGATAGCTTGAGTACCTAAACAGACTGTTGACTGTGTGGATTTTCCATCTTTTTCAGCTCCATCATTAGCTTCTGACTCACTCTCAATGGTAGTTGTATCGCTTGTGCTACTGCTTTCTAATTCAACATAACTGCAAGAAGCTTCAGTGTCTCTCAATTCCTTTTCTTTTCTCACATTTTTTTCACATTTTCGAAAATTAATGCACTTCATTTTGGATGCTAAAGTTTGATCATGAGCTCCAAAAGAAGCAATTCTATCCCCTTGCATAGATTGAAGAAATTGTATATCTTCTGGATTACTCATAATTTTTTTGGCATTTTTAATCCACAGTGGAAAAGTCATTTTAAGTTGCATTTCCATATCTTCTAGTCTTGTCTTTGTACTTTGTAGCTCTCTTCTTTTCAATGGAATTTCTCTCAGTTTCACATTCTTTTCTGACAACGAAATTATTTTCTCACATGCTTTTTCCTCAGTAATCATTGGTATGTTGGCTTTATTGTAGAATGGTTGAATTTCTGTTAAAACAATTTTAGCTATATCTCGCTTAGTTCTTCTCTCTTTTAGACCCTGTTGCTGGTGAAATAGGAAACATCTAAGAACTTGTTCACTTGTTGGCAAGCAACATCCTACAATCTTTGCATCATTATTTGTGATGCCAGGACCTAATCCAAATATACAGGTTTTTTTTTGTGTTTTTACATCAACTTTATCTGCACCACTTGAACAAGTTTTACCACTAGAAGTGGCTTCACTGGCTTTACCACTATTATCCATTATATCATATATCAACTATTATCACCAACATATATCAAAAATTGACCTGTAATAGAAACATAGATTAATGTTAAAGTAGTCTACATGCCTGAAAATAAGAAAAAATAGCTATAGGTATTTCATGATGGCAAATGATGTTTATTAATAGTAGCTATGGCTTAAACACAAGCAAACTAAACATACTAGGCCTATAGTACCTTAAGGATCATTCAATTCGATAAAATAAAGGTATATGTGAAAAAAATAATTTAAGGCAATTTATCCCAAAAATTGTCATTTTTGTAAAAGTTTAGGAGCTAGGTGGACCCAGTAGATATTAATCAATTGACCTGAAATTTTGCATGTGAATTTTGTTTAGGGAATGTAACCATAATAATGTAGGGCCAAATCAATTTTTGAAAGTTGCCATTTTTGATGCACCCTACTACCCAGGGTAGCCAGTTATTGTCAGAGAAAACTATTATTGCATCCAGTGATGATTCTAGCCACTGAAACTACTCTTAGGGATGAGAAAACCATACAATGAAGATCACAAGGCATTTACTGAGGATGAACTTGTATCTGAGGAACCTTATGGACAGTTTGCTGCATGGTTTGATGAAGCCTGCAAAGCAAATGAAATCCTGGAAGCAAATGCAATGTGTATTGCAACAGCAACCAGGTAGGTCATTTAATATTTTCTTACTATTTCTTTAATATTCATTGTGAACAATGTGGTGATAAAATATGGGTTCATTTGATAGTGATTACAGATTAAGGATTTTTTTCAACTTATCATGAAAGAAATTTTGTGCTTATCAGAGACTGAAATGATATTTATTTAATATGTTCATTGCTGAGTATGGAATATGGATTTATTATTCCTGAATTAATGATTCTGAAAAACTAAAGTATGTATGAAAAACTATATGTGCCTACAATATGGTATCATATGTGGTACCTTTATTTCTTAATTAAATAAAAATTATTAATTTATTGAATTAAATAACTACAAAATTGCCTTGGGATTGGCAACATAGCCTATTGGAAATGGAAATAATTGCCATACATAGAACCCAATATGTAGGCATTGGGTCCACATAACAAGAAAAATGTATTATTTTGTATAAAAAATTTCCATTGCTGATGCAGGAAAATTACTTCAAGAGAAGAAATAATGAAAACACAAAAATTAGACATCTGGGGACTTTGTAAAGTCGGCAAATTTTTAAGATGAAAAGAATTTTATATTAGCTCATCTCAGAGCTGTTTGGTTTTGAGGGATGCTTTAGGCAAGGAAGCACTGTTTAATCTTCCTATAAGTTCTGAGTGAATACTAAATAATGTAAGTAAAACTAATAACAGAAAAGGATAGGCCTATTCCTTCAGGTGTTTAAGTACTGTATAGTGAATTGCCTATATTAATTAAACTGAATAAACTCATTGCGTAACCCCATCACCTACATTGAAAGAGAGCCCCAATGAAATAATAAGGTATGATGATGATGTTCTTTACCATTAGACAGCACTAAATACTGAAGGCAAATAAATTTAACATTAACCAAAGAAACACTACTTAAGGAGGTCCTTTGAAGACCTCCACAAAGATGTAGGGTTTTTGTCATCAATTCAGTATCAATATCTGCTGGAAATTTCCAATGGATGGTCCAGGGGACAGCAATCAACCTTTACCCTATATAGTTTTTTATAGTATGCCTAATTTGAAGTATTTGAAGCTAACTTTGTTCACTGACTGAAGGTCAAAATAAATTTAAGTATCAAAGTATTTTACCATCTTATAATTTTTGTCATTGTAAACATTTTTGAAAAATACCCTACATTGGAAAGGTACAATTGTAATAATAGGCGTATGGATGGCACTTTACTTTGGGGGTGGAAAAAATTTGTCCTGATTTCCGCATAAGCACTATGTGTAGCATAAAATAACACAAAGGTTAGAGTATGAGTAACATATATTAAAGCCTTTTGGATATAAAAAAATAT
>JAJOZX010002591.1:40000-225000 GCA_023014485.1 Bathynomus jamesi
TTTTAAATTAAACTTGATTTATTTTAATTTGAAGGTAAAATGGTGTAGATTGTGAAAACTAGCTTCAGACAGTGAAATGTAACCTAATTAAATAGAAATTTAGCTATCAAAGTGTTTAATTAAAACCAACCAGATAATAACACATTGCCTAGGTGTGAAAACCAGACCCACAACTAAGTTTTTCACCTGAGAGATAAAATATAAATATGCTAAATTAATCAGACAAAAAAACTAACCTGATATCTCTAGGAGCATTTTTCCATCCCAATGAAGAACTAAAGGCTCTCCAGGACAAAATGCTTGCTCTTGATATTCTGTTGCTATTTCTTTGCGTAACTTTTGACGAGTTCGAAGCATAGTAGATTTTCACACTGTAATGTTTTCTAAATTATGGCCCAAAGACTGAGCAACAACAGCATAAGACATAGCTGCATCTCGATTTAGTCCAGGCAATTTATAGTTAGACCTGGGCAAAATTGCTTCAGAAGCTTTCTAAACTGTTTCCAGCTCAGGAACCATTGCCGAATAACATATCCAAAATCCGACAAAATTGGACCCCGGGAAACCCCCAAAATGAAATTCAAAATGGCGGACTGGATGTTTCCTACGAAAAAAAAAAATATATAATTTAAGCTTTTATTTATAGAGATACATTTGATGCTTTTTCTTTCAGTTGTAATGTTTTAAATAATTCAACAATATACAACACAACCAGTTATTACGCGAATATAATGTTATATAGCTTTTTACAGATTTTTATAATCAATAATACAACAATTATTTTTTTCCCAGTTTCAAGTTATGTTCATTACAGAAGAAGTGATACCTGGTCACAAACATACAGAAATTAATCCTCTTCATCACTATCATCGGATAGATTACCGGTACTTGGGTTGTTATCGCAACCACTGATTTGGCACTCGCCACAAGCGGCTGAACAGGGCATTCCATTACGCTTGCATCCACATCTTGAAGTAGCACATTTCGTCTTGCAGGAGCAGCGGATCATGTTGAGTAGATAATTTGGAGCTGGTGGCTTGTCGCAGGCTGTAGGGTAGTAGGAATTATTCTTTACATACCAACCCCACTGTTCTGCATCGATCTTCTCTTCTGTAGACTTCCAGATTAGTATTTGAAAGTATGTGCGAAAGCTGTGGTACTTTGTGGACGCATCGGTAGGTGGCAAACGTCCGGGTGTAACAAAAGATTTAGCTGTAGCTACCTTTTCAACTAACATTTGATGACGTAGTGCGTTAGTGGATTCAAGTGTTTTGCAGCCATACAACAGAAGCATTGCCTTTCTTCCAGTGGCTTCAATGTCAGTGTTGGCAACAATCAGAACAGAATGTATTTGCAACTGAACGGAGTTCAGCCACCTTCATCAGTGTGTCGAATGCTTTGGCTTTACCGATCGAAAAAATTCTGGATGTGCTATCACAGCCCGTGAAAGCATGCACAAACAGGAGATACTTGCAGATGTCATTGCCTAACAATGATTGAATGCTGAGAATATCATACACAGGATTAGGAGATGGTCCCCGTCTTATATCGCTGCGATAGTACAACTTGAAACCACTGTCCTTGGCATGGTACAGAAGGAGAATCAGCAAGTCGGTGTCTTCCCTATTACTGTTGTAGTTGCATTTTCTGATGAGGAAACTGCTGCACGAACGATGTCCACATCAGCATCCCCATCTGCGTTGTGAACAGTACACCCGTGCTTCTTCAACATCTCACCTACGAGGGAAATAAATGCTTGCTTGTTGTTTTCATTAGCCAGAAGTGTTCCTTCTGGCCAACAAACTTCATGCTTGGACTGAGATTCACATTTCTGCTTGTCTTGGTGCTGCGTCTTCTGTGGGTCATGTCCTTGATCGTAGGAGAGCTGCTGTAGCCATCAAAAACAATGATTGCTTTTCCATATGTTTTCAGAGTGAAATCGGCATATGAGTTGGCGATGCTGTCATATGTTTCATCTTGACGCCAGGAAACACGATGTAGTAGAGATCCACCATCCAATACGTACTGGTCTGTGCACTGAATTTCTTGAACTTCTTCCATGCGTAAAGTGTCAGTGTATTTGATTATTGCATGAGCTAGCTGAGACTTATCGGGTTTCCTCAAGATACTTCGTGATTCGAACAATGCAGGAGGATATGCACACAGTTCGTAACACATGACATCTTCAAGATTCATGTCTCCGCCAGTGGCAACAGTCATCATTCTCTGAAAAAGTAGTGCAGGATCTACTTCTATATCTGAAGCATCAGTGATCACAACGGCAGAAGCAGATCCTAGTGTTTTCACTTTGTCATATCTTTTGGCAGAATATGTAAAGGCTTGTTTCCCAATCATTTTTACGACAATGTTCGTACCGATTGAATGCAATTGATGAACGTTAACTCCAGGATCAGCAGTTAGCCCTGTTACAATGTTGCAGAGACCCGAGGTAGAATGGAATGGGATAAGGATTCCAGACGTTCAAGTACTTTCTTCATGTCATTACTGTCACTGATTTGTCTACTTCCCCTCATTTCCTTGTGCTGTTCACTACTTTCCAACAAAACTCTGGTGTATTCCTGCATTGCTAAGTTATAAGTGGACACAGAGGCATAGAAAAGAGCCACGTTGTCCTTTGGATGTCTGTAAATCCACTTCCGCGTGTCAGTCCGCCTCTGCTTTTCAGGGAACGCATTAGTACTTGTTCTATCACCAGGTCTGTGCCGAGTCCGGCCCATAATCTGTCGCTTCTTCTTACCACAAACTTACCTTCCTGGAACATTTGTTAATGGCTGGATTTTCAGAAGGCAAACTTAACATTTTCTGCAGGTACAGGTATATCGATTTCAGGTAATTGTGATGTCCGGCTGCTGCAATTTGGGATGGTCTCCAGCATAGCTTGCAAGTGCAAATCCCACGAGCCGGTTCTGTCTGCTGTTATCAAGGAACGTGCAATGTTGATCATTCGCTGATATTCCAACCAGAGTTGACTTGTTTCGAAGTAGATTGTAGGTCAGTTTCTTCGCATCCAAAGTGGTAGCAATCTGAGACATGCATTCGAGATTCCACATCCTCAACTGATTGTTTGGCGGTCATAACATCGTCGAGCAGGTCACAAGCTTCCTTATGGAGGTCATGAGGAGTTCCATCTTCATTACGAGGGAAAACGTCTGCGACTAGTAAGGTACTAAGAGCTGCATCTACTATCATATGATGATATGACCACGTATCGCTCTTGAAACAGCTTTTCCAGACATCATGTGTTGCACGGCATTTGGTCCTATATTTCTTGAAGTACTTCAGACAATCCTGAACCATTCATAAGTACCGAACTGCTCCCAAAAGATTCATCAGAGTGTGAATGATCCCAGCATTAAAACAATGTCTGCAGGTCTCTCTGTTCATTGATGATTTGGGAAGCTTTCAGAACAAAGGCTGATCAAAGGTAATAATGCATGGGACTTTTGATCGCGTGCTATCTTGCTCAAATATAGTAATGTCAAAATATGCAGGTCATGTCAGTTGGCGACATATCTATGATGGGAAGGAACGTGATCGACGCCACACCTGATGTGAGACACTTGCTCCACCGTGAATTGCCTGCATTGTTCCGGACAACTTGGACCTGATCTTTCTGCTGAAGATATCTGCCAGAGAAGACTAAGTCCGACTTATGGTGGCAGTGGGTACTGGAGTTCGCGAATGAGATGTCCCTCAACATGCTTCTCGCGTGTCTATTTCCCTAATGTCACGGTTGCAATCTTCTTAATGTCATTGTCACCACATTACGCCTGTGAATAGAAGGGTGGATCTTGATCTTCGGAGTTATTGCGGCAATCATACCCATTCATGAAAGGTATTCTTCCCATCCAAAGTGCAGACATCATGATCGACGTTATCTGCTGCTAGAAGGACTGCAGTGTTTTCATCAACAGTAAAGAGCAGACCCACTTGCCAGCGCCGCGTTTCTTTCGAATCTTGTTACTTCTGATGGAGAATGTCAATAAGGTACCTTGAACCTAAAGTTGTGGTGTAGCTGAACCGACAAACCGATCTGTAGTGGACATAGTAATCCTCTAGGACGGGTTGCTTGCATAATGCTCTGCCCAATTGCACCTATTTTTCTTGAGCATCCTGTCCCGCAAATGCTTTTGATAATAGCAATTTCAGACTGTTGGGAAGTAACAAGAGCACTTTTCTGCAGTGATGTCATTTGGAGATGGATCACATCTTTGTCTAGGCGAGTCGACAGACTTGATATCACTTCTGATTATTTTTGAGCAGCTTCTACTAGGTAAATCTTCTGTAGCTCTATATCTATATCACATTCTTTCGACTTTTTGTGATAATCTATAAGAATTTCATTAGCTGTCTCTCGTAGTGTTACTACATCTACCTTCCCACTTTCACCTGATATTATGATCTTGTCTCTGTAACGTTCTAAAGTTTTCTCTTCATGTGCCTGCGTTCGTAGACAGAGCTCTGACTTCTTTGAAGATTTCCTCCATTTTGGAAATTAGTCTCCAATCAACAGTTGTTCATCATCATTCTCTTCCAGGTAGCACAGGTCTGAAGGAATGCTTGGTGTTGCTCTTCATTAGTTGTTCTCCTTTTTCGAATCATGATCGTCGGAGGAGTATGCGCGAGGAATGTTTTTTCCACTTCGAAATTTTACGCTGCAGGTGTGATGGTAGACACAATCTGCAGCAGGAAGATCACACGAAGATAATACTCCAGATGGCCTTTTACATTAAACGACCATTCATCGCAGCGGCTTTCACAGCACCTTTTTATGGTTTCGGAGAACTCTGTAGTTCTTATTTTGACATGCTCTGATTTTGGTTTGTGTTTGGAAAAAAAGTCCACAAAGGTATCACAAAACAAACAGTGAGTAGCACTGGAAAATGCGTATTCATGAAAACGAGCACTTTTCCTTGGTATTGCCTCGGCTGCGGTCTGTCGCTTCTTTATTTCAATGGTCTTTTTATCCGTAAACCTTTTCCTACATACAACGTGAACACTTATTCCAGCTGTTGCAACATCGCCGCTTCCACGGCTGCGGCTGGATGCATTTATACCATCTGCTCCTTTTTGTGAGATGTGAACCACTTCCTGTCCGCTGTCCAATTTCTCCTTACAAATCACGCACAATTCTTCAGGGGTCTGCATTCTTGAAGGCGGACGCACACCGAGTCAGCCGTACACCGAGTCAGTCTGAAACAGAAAACACAAATTAATAAACTGTGTTGCAGTATTTAAAAGGAGTACATAATAACAGTTTTAAAGAAAATGACAAGCACAAATACGCAGATTTGATAGTGGGTAGTAGGAATTAAAGAGTTGTATATAATATAAGTTTATAAAGATGTAGCAATGTCCATTCTCACATACACTCCATACAGTATATTTTATTTACATTACGTGACGTCATAGTTTAATACTAGCCGCCTAATACAATTTTTAGTGTCATATAGGTTAATTTAGAAACGAAAATGTGTTTTAAAACTTTTACTGATCAAGAAAAACGTCATAACTCTCTCTACAAAGCGAAATTAAATTTATTGTATTTCGTAGGAAACTGCCAGTCCGCCATTTTGAATTTCATTTTTGGGGGTGTTCCCGGGGTCCAATTTTGTCGGATTTTGGATATGTTATTCTGCAATGGTTCCTGAGCTGGAAACAGTTTAGAAAGCTTCTGAAGCAATTTTGCCCAGGTTGAAGCTATTTTTGCTCTAGATTGCCTGGACTAATTGGAAAGATTCATTCTATCATAGGCTGCTACAACATTTTTGTCAATCGGCTTTGACTTTTTAGGAGCCAACATTTTCTTTTTAAATTGCTCTTCAGAGGGACCTTGAAAATTCATTTCAAGGTTGTCGTCATTAGTTGATGATGATGACGATGTGAAATCATTTCTATTGGCAGGCAAGAATGATCTTTTAGATCGCTTCTGCTCTTTGAGGGCTCTTTCACACTCTAATTCTTCACGATGAAGCCTTCTTTTCTCTCTTTTTGCAAGAATTTGGTCTACTGTACCCATGCTACTTTGTGTAGGATCTTCTTGCTGGCTTAAGTAGAAAAGCTTGTCTTCTTCATTTGACATCATCAAAAGGGCATTAGAGTGACCAATATCAAGAATTTCAGCCGTAATTTCATCTTTAAACATAGCTTCTTCAGTACGGCATTTTTCCTCGGGCCTTTTTCTGTTTTTCATCAATTTATCATAACAGCTTATTAAAGAGTCAATCTTTCGGATGGCACTGTCTCTACGCATTGTGGGAATCCTGGCTTTCTCCCAGTAGGTCATCACTTCATCTAAGCAAAGATTAATGGATCTTCTTCGTCCCAATTTTTCCTCTTTTTGATGGAAGAAATATTTTTGGAAAACTTGCAGTTTTGTAGGTAAGCGGCAACAAAGTATATCTTTATATAAATGGCCAATGAGCCAAACTTTAGTTTTAGAACGAGTAGCCATTTTTAGTTTAAAAAATTAAATTTCTGAAATAGTAAAATAAACCAGTTAAATTAGGAGATAAAAAGGATAACTAAAAGGTTCAAGCCAATTAGGCAAAGCCTTTAATTTAGAGCTGACCAATTAAGGATAATATATTTTATCCAAAATTTTTGTTTTCCTTATTAATAATTTTCTCTGAAATAATGATCTAAGATTGTTTTTGTACTCTATTAACACCAAAAATTTCTTAAATAAGAAGAAATTTTTTCATAAGTTGCAACTCAAGAGTTGAGTTGATCATTGATGTTCTAAGTGCGCCTATTCATTGGAAAATTTTTATAAGTCATTAAATCTCGGGACCCCTAAATATTCTCATATTTGACCAAAATTTTGCTGACATGTCTATCTGGTCCAAAGGAACAAGGGCATTAATGTGGAACAAGGATTTCTTCAACTTTATAATTTACCCCCCATTTTGGTCCACACTAATATATACATATATATACACACTATATGATCAAAAGTATTCGGACACCGCATGGTTTTGGGAAAAATGGTTTTATTATGGCATTTAGTAACCAGTAGGTCCACTCTTTGCTTTTATTACAGCGTCAACACGTCGAGGCATACTTTCCACCAGTTTTCGGTAAGTCTCTGCAGGAATGGCTCGCCATTCCTCTTGCAGAGCTGATGCAAGAGATGCAAGTGAAGCCGGGCGTGGTGTGCGGTTTTGTATCCGTCGCTCCAGTTCGTCCCACATGTGCTCGATTGGGTTGAGATCGGGCTCTGAGCAGGCCAGTCTAACAAATCCACCTTATTTTCACGCCTTGCAGTATGGCAGGGAGCTCGATCCTGTTGAAACAAACAATGGCCATCTCCGTAGTATTGCCACAGTGTAGGGAGGGCCGAATTGTCCAGAACGTCGAGATAAATGTCAGCGTTCATGGTAGTGGGTATAACAACCAACGGGCCGAGCCCTAGCCAGGAAAAACAACCCCATACCATGATGGACCCTCCACCGAACTTCACCGTTGGACATACACAGTCAGGAAGAAGCCGTTCTCCGGGCTGTCGCCACACCCAAACACGCCCATCAGACTGGAAGAGTGAATACCGTGACTCATCGCTCCAAAGAACAGTTTTCCAGTCCTCCACGGTCCAGGAACGACGGAGACACACCAGGCCAAACGACGCGTGGCATTAACTTTTGTATCAGTGGCTTGTGTACAGCTGCTCTACCATAATAACCGAGTCTGTGCATCTCTCTGCGGATAGTTACAGTACTAACGGAGGTACCGGATGCTCTTCCTACCTCCTCAGCGATGGAAGCGGCAGAGGACGTGTGGGACTTCTTGACATGTCGTACCAGACTTCTTCTATCACGTTCCGTCAGTTTGCGTGGTCGTCCGGAACGTTTTTTCGCGTTAGTTGCACCATCGTGCTTCCATCTCATGATAACATCCGCTACAGTCGACTTTGGTATATCCTGTTTGGCTGCAATGTTTCGTATAGAAACGTTACTTAAATAACATCCGATGACGAGTCCACGTTGGAACTCAGAGAGTTCACGTCCGCGCGGCATGGCTTCACAACAGTTACTGATAACTTAACAGAACACCTCAGCATTATAGTTTCGCCACGCTTTTTCCCAGCATACCTTTTGGCGAAGGTGATATTTGCAGAAATGCGGATTTTCCGGGGTGTCCGAATACTTTTGATCATATAGTATATATATATATATATATATATATATATATATTATATATATATATATAAGCAAACAACCACAGGGAAAAGGAAACACAAAGTCCGAGCGCTTTCGTGATATATTCACATTATCAAGGAGGAACAGAAAATAGACGGAGATTACAAAGTAAATGAGTTAAATAGACAAGCAAAAAATTCACAATCAGCACCTCAAATTAAAGGCCTTAAAGCCCTCCAAAGATTATTTCAATTGATAACATAATCTGTAGGCAGCTAAATTACTAAATATAAAAAAAAGAAGTATACTGTTTAGTTGAAATTAGACAAAAAAAAAAAAAAACAATAGAGAACAAAAATTATTATAATGGTTATTAACACTAATATTTAATTAAAACAGGCAATTAATTGGCAAGAATTTAATGAAAAAAATAGATAACGTAGATAACAAATAGATAACATAATCTGTAGGCTGCTAAATTACTATACAAATGAAATTAGACAAAACGCCAGTACAGAAAACAAAAATTATTATAATGGTTATTAACACTAATATTTAATTGAAGTAGGAAATTAAGAGGCCTGAAATTAATGAAAACAAAGGGAAAGTTGCCATCGTCTTACAGATTATTACAAAATTTCTACAAACAGTCTGGAAAAAAAATTGTTTTCCCAAAAGCAACCCAGTTCAAAAGTCCAATAAACCCCCCAACCAAAGATTATACACGAAAGAAATATTACAATTAAAATAGACACATAAGAATGTTAACAGTTCTTACAATAATATTTATTTATTTAACCAGGGCAAACCATTAAGGAGCAAGAATGCAGTTAAGAAAACAGTAGGCCCTTCGCCAGCTTTTTGACAATGCACGAATCTAATTTGTACAACCCAGGGCTAATATTAAGGACCAAATCCGCATTATTCTTAATCACACTTGATTCCAATATATTTCTGCTAACAATAGATTTACTAAACCTTAATTTGGAAGCATTTTTCCAATCAATGGGATGATTAGTATCTCTTACGTGAATGAAAATGGCGTTAGATTCCTGGCCACTTCTTATACTGTATTGATGCTGTTTAATATGTAACTCAAGGGTCTTACCAGTTTGGCCAATGTAAAATTTATTACATATTCTGCAAGGGATTTTATATACACAACCATGTTCACTTAAAGGGGAGTTCTTAATCAATGAATTCTTAATTACATCTAAATTTTTGAACGCAATATTTATGTTAAAAGTCCTCAGCAGATTCGGCAGATCAAGGAAATTTTCTCTGAATGATAACACTAAAACATTTTTTGTGTTATAAGGAATCTTATCCTTTACTTCGTAGAAGGTTTTCTTTGCCATTTTTAAGGACTTATCTATGCAGTTCTTTGGGTATTTTAAATCAAAAGCAATTTTGTATATTTTACTAATTTCATCGTCAATGAACTCAGGGCTACAAATTCGTAGGCCTCTTAGAAACAAAGTAGAAAGAACGGATCGTTTTACATTAATCTGGTGATCAGAATAATAATGTATATAGGAACAATTATTAGTGGGTTTTCTGTAAATATTGTACTTAAACTTTTTTCCAGACCTATATATTAAAACATCTAAAAAAGGGATCGAAGAATCTTTTTCTATTTCAACTGTAAAATTGATAGAGGGAATTAAATTATTAAGTTTGGGTAAGAATTCATTGAGATTTAAAGTCACTGGCCAAAGACAAAGAACATCATCTACATATCTAAACCATGGAACATAATTTGGCAGAATCTTCCTTAATAACTTACTTTCAAAAAACTCCATATATAAGTTACTCAAAATGGGGGAGAGAGGGTTTCCCATTGCCATACCAAATTTCTGTCTAAAATATTCATTATTGAATTTTCCAATAATGGAATTGAATTTTTTCCAGACTGTTTGTAGAAATTTTGTAATAATCTGTAAGACGATGGCAACTTTCCCTTTGTTTTCATTAATTTCAGGCCTCTTAATTTCCTACTTCAATTAAATATTAGTGTTAATAACCATTATAATAATTTTTGTTTTCTGTACTGGCATTTTGTCTAATTTCATTTGTATAGTAATTTAGCAGCCTACAGATTATGTTATCTATTTGTTATCTACGTTATCTATTTGTTTTTCATTAAATTCTTGCCAATTAATTGCCTGTTTTAATTAAATATTAGTGTTAATAACCATTATAATAATTTTTTTTTTGTATTTTTTTTTTTTTTTTTTTTTTTTTTTTTTTTGTCGTCTAATTTCATCTATACAGTATACTTCTTTTTTTTATATTTAGTAATTTAGCTGCCTACAGATTATGTTATCAATTGAAATAATCTTTGGAGGGCTTTAAGGCCTTTAATTTGAGGTGCCGATTGTGAATTTTTTGCTTGTCTATTTAACTCATTTACTTTGTAATCTCCGTCTATTTTCTGTTCCTCCTTGATAATGTGAATATATCACGAAAGCGCTCGGACTTTGTGTTTCCTTTTCCATGTGGTTGTTTGCTTATTAATAAGGTCACGTGTTATTTTGTGATTTTAGTGCATATATATATATATATATATGTATTTTTATAATTTGAATTGAATAGCCTTTATTAATAATAAAATAAATATATTCGTTTCAAATTTACAATGACATGAATAATTGTGAAGCTTGACTATTTATTTTATTTAATTTGGTCCTTAAGCTTTATGCTTTACTGGGCTCTTATTAAAAATAAACAGCTAGTTGTTGTTAATTAATAATAAATAAATAAGTAAATAAGTATTATTAATAGTTAAAACATGTATTAATCTTAAATTATCACTCCTGACATGACAAATACAAGGTCACCATTGAAGGCACTATACCAATACCATACAAAGAAACCAGTATTATACATGAGATAAGAACTGAACAATCCCAAGAAATGTGTTTTTAATACTAGTTTACACACGAGAAATTAATAATTAGTAAATAATAGTTATGGACATTAATCCTAGATTTTTGTTAGTATGCCATTATTAATTGGGATTTCAACTTGGTTTTAAACAAATTTACATTCACAATATTTTTTATATCAGCATTTAAGTCATTCCATAGTTTCAATCCAATGAAAATTGGTAGTTTTTGAGATGAAGACAAGCTTTGATCTATTTCTGGTCTGATATGAGTGGATTTCTTGATGAGTTACAAAATATCTGTTTACCCATTGTAAATTAATGATTTTGTTCTTGCACTTGTAAAAAAAACATATATATACACACACACACACACTTAATGTCAATAATATTAGCAGTGCTGTGTTTGTTACTTTATAAATGTAATGCCATTACTGTTACTACAGTCTAAATGTAATGCCATTGTCATTACAGTTACCATTTTTAAAAAGTAATGAGTAATGGCACCGTTACTCATTACTGTTACTTTTAATGAAATGTAAATATATTTTATATATATGCATAGGTATATTATAATTTATATATACATAAAATATTATATTATATAAACATTAGCTTGTGCGAGTATGTGTTGGTTTGTATCCACTGGTTAATGCACAGGCTATGAAGTCTGTGCATGCCTTCATTGCGTTATGATGATTTATAAGGCATAATATTTAAAAAAAAAGTGAAACAAAATTACTGCAAGATTTATTACTAGGAATTGCAACATAACAGAGGATGTAGCATACTATTGATACTAATTTACTAATGCTAGAATATACCAGGGAAGTTTAGCTTTGCAAAACAATAATACGAAATACTAAAGAAATGAATCAAATGAGTTATTGTGCATGACAATGATAATTGAAATTTATTAGCTAGATATACAAACTTAAGAACTATTATTCAAAAGATTTTTATTGGCCTTTAAGAAATAAGAAAACAAGCTTCTCAAAAGTTGCATCTAAGAGCGAGCATCGTTTTGGACACAGTATATCCTTCCCTACCCATTCAACAGTGGCCCTAGATGGTATAGGAGTGTTAAGTTTAATAAACATATTTTTAAAGTTAGTGGATGGGAAGGATGTAGAGCTAACGTGCCGTGAAGGCCCAGATGAGAAGAATGATGAAACCTCTGTTGAACTTAGGTCCGTCCCTGCTCCAGGGTTCTTCACCTTTTTACTTTGACAGTGCTGTCAATGTAGGGGGAGAGGGTGGATGGGGGTAGGCTGCCAGCATGCCAATGGCCAACATGCACACCTCGCTCATAGTGAAGGGACAAATTTTTAATGGTTAATGAATAATTAGTGAGGATTGAAAGAAACTAATTGCAAGCTACGATAAAAAGTAACGAGTAACGACTAATGAATGTATTTCCCTAAAAAGTAACGTTGTTACTGAAAGAGTTACTTGATTTGAAATGTAATGCCATTACTGCTACCATTACTAAAAAAGTACCGCATTATGTAATGGCTGTTACTTGTAATGCGTTACTGCCCAGCTCTGAATATTAGTATGTCTATCTTTTTATTTTTATCATACCACGTGACCACAAAAATTGTCCCTGTTTTTAATCGCTTATTACTCAGTCATTATTGCAGCTTCACAAATGAAATAAAAAGCATTCAAAAGAGAACATTTTAAAGTTTTAATTTATTCTACATGTGTTCAAAGTGACATCCCTGGACATTCTTACATTTCACACAACGGGAAAGGAAGTTATTTATTACATTTTCCAAAACGCTGCATTCAGTGGACTGTACACTCTCTACCACCGCTTGCTTTAATTCTTCGATAGAGGATGGCTCTTGCCTGAATACTTTGTCCTTGACAAATCCCCAGAGAAAAAAGTCCAAAGGTGATAGATCAGGAGATCTTGCGGGCCAGGGAAACTGCGAGCGATGAGAAATGAATCTTTGTTCAAAAAATCTTGTTAAACATTCCAGTGATTGCCTAGTTGTGTGGGCTGTTGCTCCGTCTTGCTGAAACCACTTGTTACTGCAGTTTTCTTGTTCAAAAACAGTGTTCAGCATTTCTACATATCTTTCTAAAGTTACTGAAAGCGGTCTCCTTGTCTCTGGGTCCTCAAAAAAGTAAGGACCATAAACCTTGCTGCTACTCAAACCACACCAGACAGTAACTTTTGGTGAATGCAGAGGTTTCTCCAAGTGTATATTTGGCTTGTTTTGTGACCAACACCGGTAATTCTGTCTGTTGATGAACCCATTGAGATAGATGTGGCATTCATCACTGAATATTATGTCACTTAATCTTATCTGGTTTTGTTCAATTATTGTTTCAATGCGTTCACAAAACATCAAACGACGCTGGTAGTCTTGTTCGCTAAGCTGTTGCAAACGCATAATTTTGAATGACTTCATTCTCAAATCCAACGTGATTATTTTCCGAATGCTCTCCCATTTGATTCCTGTCACAGCTGATAGTCGTCTCACAGATTACTTGTTGTCCGTTTCAAGCTGATTTGCGACTGAATCAATGTTTTCAGCGGTTCACACACCTTTGCTGCACCCAGAGTTGCCTTTATGCATGTTCTTGATTGAGCCGTGATGTTTCCATTTTGCGAAAATCCTGCGAATTGTTTTAGGATCTATGGTCCTTTGCTGACTGTATTGTCGTCTGAAAGACCGTTGGGTGGCAACTACCGAGCCATGTTTGATCATCTCTTCTGCGATGAAAACACGTTGCATGTCCGACAAATAACCCATGATTGTGGTGGATAAAACTGTCATTTTTTTATAATACTGATTTCGTATCCAGGATATCGAAAAAATTAAATAAAACTTTTAAATATTCTTTTTCGAAAGCTTTTTATTTCATTTGTGAAGCTGCAATAATGACTGAGTAATAAGCGATTAAAAACAGGGACAATTTTTGTGGTAAAAAAGACGGAGCAACAGCCCACACAACTAGGCAATCACTGGAATGTTTAACAAGATTTTTTGAACAAAGATTCATTTCTCATCGCTCGCAGTTTCCCTGGCCCGCAAGATCTCCCGATCTATCACCTTTGGATTTTTTTCTCTGGGGATTTGTAAAGGACAAAGTATTCAGGCAAGAGCCATCCTCTATCGAAGAATTAAAGCAAGCGGTGGTAGAGAGTGTACAGTCCATTGAATGCAGCGTTTTGGAAAATGTAATAAAAAATAACTTCCTTTCCTGTTGTGTGAAATGTAAGAATGTCCAGGGACGTCACTTTGAACACATGTAGAATAAATTAAAACTTTAAAATGTTCTCTTTCGAATGCTTTTTATTTCATTTGTGAAGTTGCAATAATGACTGAGTAATAAGCGATTAAAAACAGGGAAAATTTTTGTGGTCACGTGGTACAACCTGTAACATCTTAACCTGTCTATACTATTATCAGAAGGAAGGAGTCCTCAAACATGGTTCTTTACACTTACATTGGAGTGTAACACAACACCATGGCAGTTCATCACTTCCAGAAAGTTCTGATGGATCATCTAAAGTCCCAATTTAACATCATCACCAGAATTGTCTACTTTACCGATGGATGTGCCAGTCAATACAAAAATTGCAAAAACTTCTTGAACTTGTGTCATCACCATGAAGAATTCAGAGTGCTGGCTGAGTGGCATTTCTTCACCCCTAGCCAGGGCAAAGGTCCATCAGACAGTGTTGGAGGAATTGTCAAAAGAAGCATTGAAGGAAAATCTCCATTGGCCTTACAGAGAGCAAATTTTAACTCCAAAGGACCCTTTCCCATTCACTTCCCTGAAATTGACTGGGATATCTCTCAGGTACACAACACAAGAGGAGTATTCAAAGGCGAAGGATATATTGGGTCCAATTTTATTGAAGGCAAGAACTATACCAGGAACACAAAAATTACATTCCTTAATCCTGGTGACAAAAGACTGCTTGGAGGTATGAATGTACAGTGCCTCAGCCAAAAGCCAAAGGGAGTTCACCACCCACAAATCAATCAAAAACATCAATGGATATGTGACAGTGGAATATGACAACCACTGGTGGGTGGCTTGTGTTATGGAAATGTATCCTGAAGTAGGAGAAGTGGAAGTAAATTTCCTTCACCACCATGGACCAAAAGAGTCTTGCCTTCCCCTCCAAACCTGATGTGCTGACAGTGGATGTGCCTCATATCCTCACAACAATCCACCCTAGGACAGCCATTGGAAGGTCATACACAAATCATGCAGAGGGAAACCAATGAAGCCAATAGGATCCTGAAAAACTGTGCTACCAAAAAATGAGGTAAAAACTATGGGTGCCATGTTTGGATTATTTAGATGATGTGTGCTTCTGTGTTCCTTATTTATTATTAATTGTCAATAAGTTGTTAATAGTTGTAAATAGTCAATAATTGTTAATAAGTTAATAAACAATAAATATTAATTGTCAAAAGTATCAAAATGCTCCACCTGCATGACTTTGAATGCCTCTGGAAAGCAAACCCATGGAGATCCCACTCTAATTTTCTGCTTGTGGATGTGTTATATCAAGGAAATTTTTCATGACATTTTTCATGATCTTAAATTTTGAAGGTTTTTCTGGGGGTCAAGGTCAAAGGTCATATAGAAATAGAACTTTATTTGATGCTCTATGATTTTTACAGCAGGAATTGAAGTTATTCCACATACTTTCCTGAGCATTTTGAGATAAAGATTGTCAAATTCGGTACAGTAGAACCCGAGATATGACCTTTTGAACCTCCAAGGTCACACTGTTTACCTCAAACTTTGGAAGGTCATAACTCGGAAACCCGTTGATCTAGGAAGCTAAAATGGTGATGATTCATCATTCACCTAACCTAACCATTACACAAAAAATCGGAGAAATCAGTGAGATGAGGTGACATAAGGTGTGTGTATACACTTGATGTGGAATGTCCCTACTGCATATTTTGAAAGCTTTATCACATTACTGTAATTGTAATGTATGTATGTTTGGTTGGTGAACCCATATTGACAACTTTCTATTCCAATTTAATGTTACCTTCCCTGAAACTTTAATAGTTACCCTATCATTTCCTTGAAATGGGTGTTATTCTTTTTCATTTGCCTTCATAACACTGGTCATTGCGAGTTGAATTATTATACATTAAAGAAATTCCATAAATTCTCAAGGGGCATCAAAACTTGTACCTAACCATGGTTTCCTCAGACTTTCCTCCTCCTTACAGGCTATGTCGATGTCTCTTTAGAAGGTTTCTTTTGTTGTAGAAACAAATGAATAAGAACTTTTGGAAAGTGTTACAAATTACTGATGTTGGGCATCAGAAACAAAAAAATCATTTTAGACTTGCGTACAATGAAAAACTATGCAGGTGATCATCTGCATACAATTATTTATTTTTGTAAATAAATAATTTTTTATTTGAATCAATTTACTTAATGTATTATTAAAGTTTTTGCAACAACTGTTTTAAATTACCACAATGAAATATATATATTTAAAAGAATGAAATAGATCATAAATGAGAAAAGTACAAGATGAAATATAACTTGTGAAAGAAAATATTTTTACAGAAATTTTATTAAATGTATAAGAACAAAGTTTTATCCTTTGCATTTTTTAGCATGATAGTTTATCCCTACATTCATAGTTTGCATACTTTCCTAATGAGCCAAATAATAGCATGACCTTTAAAGAAAAGTGCTTTTTAATACCACAGTATCAAATACCATAGTTAATTACCCCACTGAAAAAATTACAGGACTGAATGTACATTTGAAACTAAAATTTCAAAAGTAAAAGTTAGGATGCTACACAATATACATATTCTACAGATAACTTAAATTTGTTGAAACATATACACACAACAGATAGGCTTTGCAGCCTTTTGCAGCCTTCTCTTCTCCCGGATATATTACTTTAGACTAGAGTTCTTCATTAATGGCCTATGGGTCATATACATTTGGTTCACCACAGTAAGGCACAAAAACAACAGTACAGAGTGGGCCTGAGGGCTGGTTGGGCCATTATTAAAATGTTATATTTTGTTTAATGTCAAATTTTCATATTTTATATCATAAGTTTTTAGATATATAAAATAGTGTATACATTGGAATTGGAAAATAATTCTGGCCCATGTGCTCTTAATGCATTTCTAATATCCCCCCCCCCCCCCCCCCTTTAACTATTTCAAGAGCCTTGCAAGCACCAGATAAAATATTGTTCTATGGCAGCTGATCAGGCATCAGTAGAGCAGATTAGTCTTACATGGATATGAAGTTTAACTATTTGAAGTTCATATTCTCTTTTAGGCTAGAACTGCCTCATTTTGGTAGTTCACTACAGTATTTATAACATGCATATCAAATATTTTAGTTGAATAGAAGACCTCACCCTCACCTTTGCAAAGCTGTTAAAAATGTAAAAAAAAATAATCATCATCATTTAAAAAATATTAGCTGATTAAATTACATGAATTAATTGCTTCTAAGTTGTTGCCAATTCTGGAGTACAGTATATTCATATTCTGAATTGCCTCATTTGCGTCAGGTGTACTTACACAGTAATCCATCCATGAGACAGTGTGCCATCTATCACTAATTATAACTGCACACACGTTGTATCTAGCGAATCATTTGTACCATCAATGATTACTAATGTAACTTCTAATGATAAGAACTCTGTTGTAGGGATGGTGTTCCTTCTGCTCGAATGGTCCTCCTCAAAGGATACAGCAAAGAAGGATTTACCTTCTACTCCAAGTACACGAGTCGCAAAGGAGAGGAATTGGTAGGCAATATTTTGTTACCCATTAATGTTTTTTTTTTGGCCCTGACCCAATAAATTTGGATGGATAGGACACACTGGATTGTGCCTGTCCATCCATTTGTCGGTACACTTTTGTGTCCGGGCTAATTTTTGAGCTGCTAAACATAAATTGATGAAACTCGCACACATGTGGAGCAAATAAAAGTCAAAGTTCGAAAGAGCTTTTTCATGATTGGGCTATAATTTTTGAACCACTTGGTATAAATTAATGAACCTTACATACATATGGAGCATCACAAGACTATGTGCCATGAGTAAGACAGGCCCCTTCATCAAAAGATTAAGGTCGCAAATAAAGGTCGAGTGGAGGTCCATGCAATAACTTTTGAACTGCTGTACATAAATTGATGAAACTCTACACACAATGTATCGATGATGGATGTGTTTTGAGCAAGACTGCTCCTTGCATCGAAGGTCAGGGTCACAAATACAGGTCAAGGGTCAAATGGAGGTCCATGTCACAACTTTGAACCAGTCAACATAAATTGATGGAACTTAGTAAACATACGTATCATCAGAAGACAATGTGTCATAGACAAGAATAGGGTTCTTGCTTCAAAAGTCAAGGTCACAAATATTGGAGGGGGCATTGATGTCATTCTGACATAGTTTACTTTATTTGATGTCTTTGTAACTTATTTCACTATTTTTAAATTTTGGTAATGCACCATACTTTCAAAAGTTAAGTCCTGTATTAATTTGATTGACGAAGCATTTGAAAGCGTCTTTTGTCACTCCTTTATATTGAAATCTGTAAACACCACACCCTGTAAGTGGCACTTAATATTTTAGTGACGTGATAAATTTCTTATGAATTAATGAATGGTTTTAATTTTTTTTTATCTTTCTGGCAGCTGGAAAATCCGAAGGCAAGTTTGTGCTTCTATTGGGAACCTCTTGGAAGATCTGTGAGTACAAGGTTTTCATTCATTTAATCTTTTTACTCCTAGAAACCTCTTCAACTAATCACTTGCTTCTAAGCCAAAGGCTCATGCTCCTATCCCCATGGTGTTGAACTGGCTGATTCGACCATGTTTAAGAATTTTTATCCACAAATTTACACTACCCGTTGATTGCGAATCTGATGCTCTACCACTCGATAAAATTGATGTAGAAGATTATGAATCGCAGAATTTCATGAACATTACTCGCCAATATCTCCAAACCTTTCTAATGGATGAAGGTGAAAGAAACTTCAATCACAGACAACAGTGGTGCTCATAAGAAGAATGTACTTTTTGCACCATGAATGGAACCTTTTAAGTGAATTTTGGGTTATGTTCATCACTCTTAAGACTCGTTCATTCCTAATCAACAGTTTTCTCCATCCTTATGCCTTAATGCTCCCCAGCATTCCCCGAGTATCCTCGCAAGTCCGAAACACACCATCATTTTTAAGGCTGTGTGGCTCGAACAAGGCAAGAAACGAGTGGTAGGGCACAGAACTCATGATGGTTGAAAAACCTGAAGGAGAGACTTCTTTTTACAGCTTTTGTTATAATTTATATGACTCATCATCATTATGAATTGTAGTTAAAATTTATGAAAAGCACATGTGAAATGGCTAAAACTGATTTAAACTCAGATACGGGTTGAAGGAGAAGTGAAGAGAATCCCCAAGGAAGCCTCGAGTGAATACTTCGCTACTCGGCCGAGAGGAAGTCAAATCGCCGCTTGCGTTTCTTGCACAAGTCCGAAGGTACATCATTTTCGCTTTCATTTTGATAAGTTTTTTACTGTCACCCCATCCACTGAAGAGGATGCTGAAGAACCTTTAAGTGGGTGGGGGAGTGGTGAAGATAGGTTCCTCAGTCCATTTGAATGTATTTTCTAACAAGTATGGTGTCTGCCATGTTAGGTTTGGAAACTGGTATTTCTCATGGAAGCAGTCAAAATAAAAGTATTCAAACTGCATGTTCACATTTTATCGGTTCGTTTGGTAAATGAAACTTTAAGTAACTGCGCTTATAGCTAGAAAAAAAAATTAGCTAGAATTTTACAGACAATAAATGGTTAACCATGACGAGTTAATTGACGCCGCACAAATTTGAAGCTGAGTAATTCCTTGAACAGAGTTCTAGTTTAGTTTTTCCTTCGTTTCCAACAAACCACATTAAGTTAGCCGATGGTCAAATTATACATTCATATATACATTATCTTGAAAGCTCATTTCTCATTATCAGTGGGGTGGACACGACGCTTAAACTTAGGACAGAAAACGCTCAAATCAATCACAGACGCAAAGATGCAACGGGACAACTACCGGAATAAGGTACCACCCCCAACATTTGGGGTACACAAGCGGATAAAGAAATTCATTACGAGGTTGGGAGTTATACCTCCAGTGGCAAGTTCCATTTTCAAAATTCACAAACCGCTTCTGTTCTTCTTTGTTTCTCGTTAGCTTTTTTGCCAAAGTTTTATCAACCACATTTATTCACACACTAATTACATTCTTCTATTTTTGCTTTCTGTTTTTACTTCTTTCTATCTTTACTTCCGAGTTAAGTCTGAAGCTTGAGGACCAAATTAATATAAATAAACATGAATAGTCCAATGAACAATTGTTTGCTGTATGTTAAAATTATCGTAATGTAAGAAATTGTGATATCATTATAGTTTTTAATTTAGTGATGTACCGATTCCAAAATTTAGCCGGTGCCGATTCTTTTCCTATATTTAAAAAATCAATTCCCTTCATAAATTTTACTAATTTAATTTAAAAACTTTCAATGTTCATATCTTTACATTTCAAATTTGTTTAAATGTTTTCCTTAGCTTACTCCACAATATACAGTACCAGAATTTGTTACTCGTATACTGTACTAAAATGATGTTAAAAAGTTTTATTACTAGGTAAAATGATAAAGTAATTTTATTTTAGTTTCGTAAATTGAATACCAATATTTAAAGTAAATGTTTTTCCTTATGTTGAAGGTATTTTCTTTCTTCAATAATATAAACGAAAAAACATTTTCATTAAAATTTCAAGTCTCTGGTGCCCATTTTGAATAAAAAAAATGGTTAAAATTTGGGTTTATAAAATTATTAAAATACTTAAAATAAAGTCAACATAATAAAATAGTTTAATATATAAATTATAAAGTACAACTTAATATAGAATTATTATTAAATGTAGAGTACGAGATTACAGTAGCTTATAATACTGTATTTAGAGATTAGCTAGTTAGAGAAAATGTAAATTTATGGGCAACTTAACTTAATAAACGTTGCCGTTTATGTGAATCAAAATGGAAAAGCTTATTGGCAGACCACAATCCATATGACAAATATTAATAATACAAACTGATAATAAAATACAATGACAATTCAAATACTAAGGATAGAAACTCACTTAATGAGAAATAGTACAGTAATGTCGAAGTCAAGTAGAGCTACAGACAGATGTTTTCATACCATGAATTCCATAGCGTAGAAGACATAAGGCAGGATTGATAAATAGCTTGGATAATCGGGTTGGTTGATTCTTTAATTCTTTACATTAGACTGTACTGAACACGTCTTGTTACCTCCGGGAAGCTCGGGACATTGCGGGTAACACATTTGTGATGTAACCGAGTATATCGTGGGTAATTTATGTAGGAGTCTAAAAGATCTGTTGCATAGCAAATGTAGGGTTTTGCCAAAACCTTTTTTATAATTCATCCAGAGTTGCTGTCAGTATATATTACTGCAGAAAGTACGAAAGAGAGCTTCACTTGTACAGAAACGGAAGTTCCTTATAGTCATATTCACTTTAGCACAGAAGCTTCGATATTGTTTTCTTATATCTGAGTCATCACTCAAGGCGCTGGTGATAATTTAACTCAAATATCATGCTTAAATTCTTGTAAGTACTTCCTCTATTGCTTCACCTCTCATTTTGAAACTAATATCAATTGGCTGATTAGAGCTTTTAGGGTGGAATTGCATAACCTTAGTTTTTGTAATATTAAAAAAAATATCGTTTTTGCAAATATAATTTGCAGACTTATAGCAGACAATCCAAAACTTCAACAGAAAGGGGTCTAGCAAAGTTAATCGCCCACAATTCACCGCTCACAATTCATCGGTCATACATTTCACCGCAACACAATTCATCGCCCATACAATTCACCGAACACACACACACACACACACACACACATATATATATATATATATATATATATATATATATATATATATATATATATAAATACACATATATACAGGATGTCCCATGAGTCCGGCATCATAGGAGAAATTCATATTTTTCTATTTCTACAAACCATAATTTATGCTCGGGATGCCAATTTCCCGTCCACCATTCTGTTCAGTGATGAGGCTGTTTTTTATGGAAATGGTGAGGTAAATCGACAGAACACCCGCTACTGGTCTCAAAACAACCCTCACTGGTATACCTCTTCAAAGGAACAAGGTGCATCTCGGGTGATGGTATGGTGTGGCACTTGGAAGGATTGCATCATAGGCCCCCTCTTTTTCGATGAACATGTCACTGGAGGCACCTACCTACGTATGCTCAAGGAAGAAGCATTTCCCAGTGTCTTAAACGAAGAAGGAAATTTCCCAACATGGTTCCAGCAAGACGGCGCTCCTGCACAATACAGCACCCAAGTAAGGGAATACCTGTACCAACAATTCCCTGGTCATTGGATAGGACATCGAGGGCCTGTGGAATGGCCAGCTAGAAGCCCGGATCTCACGCCACTAGATTTTTATCTCGGGGGCCACTTGAAAACGCTGGTATACGCAGAGAAAATTAGGAGTGTTGAACACTTGCGGCAGCGCATTATTGGAGCATGTAACACCATTACTCCTGACATCATTCACCGTGTGCTTGCTGACTGGGTATCACGTCTGAATTTGTGTATTGAAAACAGTGGTGGACATAAATGCAAAAAACTTCACTTTTTTCTACGTGAAGGTCAAAATATGAAAATAAAAACCCACTCTAATAGACAGAGTTTATTTCCACAACAGTTTCGATGCCCACTGGCATCCTCCTCGGGTGGATACAGAAAAACGAATGAACCAAAACAAGAGGGAAAAACAGTCCAGGAACCGACCGTTAAGAAATTCGCACCTAGGTTAGATCTCATTCTCCCGACACCGGAAGGGCATTTTCATTAAAGGGACCCGCTTATAAGTACATTCGCACAAATTTAAAACTATCTTCCTGTTCTAAACATACAGATTCTATTATTTTTTTACATAATTATTACATTTATTATTAAATTTATTACAATTAATATTGCATTATTATTTATTACAGAAATTATAAATTTATTATTACATTGGTTATTACATTGTCGTTTATTATACAGAACTTATAAACCGAAAAACGAATGAAAAAGGCGAGAAGGAAACAATCCAGAGACCATTGAGAAATTTGCACATAGGTTAGATACCGTTCTCCGACACCGGAAGGGCATTTTATTACAGGGTCCCGCTTATAAGTACATTCGCACAAATTAAAACTACTTGTTCTATACATACAGATTCTAATATTTTGACATAATTACTGCATTTATTATTGCCTTTACATTTTTTTAACATTTATTATTATTACCTTTACCCTAATTATTAAATTTATAATATTACCTTTATTATTACATCTGTTGCATTTATATTTATTTCCACATTTATTACTTCCATTATTACATTTACTAAAAGCGAGTAAGGAAACAATCCAGAGACCTTTAAGAAATTCACACTTAGGTTAGAACACGTTCCCCGACTCCGTAAGGGATTTTTTGACCAAGAATCTCATTAAAGGGTCTAACTTATAAGTACCTTCGCGCAAATTAAAATTATCTACTTTTTCTATACATACAGATTCTATTATTTTTCTTTTGACATAATTATTACATTTATAAAGTACCTTACTTGATTCCCAATCTATAGCATGATTATTTTGGCTGGCGTGATAAAAAATGGCATTATTAGTATTACAACTTCTGAAGGCATATTTGTGTTCTTTAATACGGGTTTCAATATTTCTTTCCAGTTTCTCCCACGCATACTAAATCACAACTTTTACAGGGAATGCTGTAGACACAGGCTTGTTCCTCTTTTGCAACGTTATTCCTAACCAATTTACTTTTCACGGTAGACGAATATTTGAACGCCAAAGCAAACTTAAAATCTTTCGTCAACGGTTTTACTCTTTCTAAGCCGGCAATGTAAGGCAAACTCACATATTGTTTTTGGTTAACTGAAGGTTCCCGAGGGGCATAAAACACTAGTGGCTGTGAAGACCAAGAAGCTGCAACTCAAGTTCCTGCAAGAGTGTTTAGTGGAGCAAGTGTGCCCGAAGTCCTTGATACCGTTTACCTTCAGGAAGGACCATACATCGTTTCCGAATTTTGCCAGGGAAATTTTGAAGGAACGTATTCCGTGTGTTAAAAGAGAAATTGACCATACATATTTCAAACTAAGAAATTGTCTACGCGTCCTTAAATCGCATGTGTCGTGTGAACTACTTGTGGCGCTGTTTGAAACTGCAGATTATAAATGCGACGTGGAGACTAGACGCACTGAACAACGACTTAACAGAAAGCTATCCAATTTATGTGATGAAAGTGCTTGGTCAAAGTGTGCGGTGGAAGGTTCCGTTTTGAATTTATCGACATATGTCTTATCCAAATCCGAAAAGGAAGTTCTTAATTTAGGGCTGTCGTTTGCTCTTAAACCCGATAAAAACATTGTTTTAGATTTTGTGTCTTCCGTAGTTAATTCCAGGGTGGATATTCCGTGTTTAAATGGTTTGATTCTGAGCAAGTTTCTGGAACATTTCAACTCAATGGACTCTATTCCCAAAAGATTCCGGTTAGCTTTAGACAAGCTCAGGGAGAACGAAGTAATATTTGTTACTAAAGCGGACAAAAGTAGCACTGGTTATTTTGGACAAGTGTGATTATAAACAAAAAATGGAAGCGTTACTTAGTGATGAATTCACCTACACCAAAGTGAGATCGTCCCCCCTAAAGCGTCTTTCTGCCGAATTCAACAAAACCATCAGGAACTTATTAAAAGATGTCCCGGCGATTGATCCTAAAAAATTTCTACAGATTAACCCCAAACTCCCCCACATTTCAGCCTACCCAAAACCCATAAGATTAATATACCACTCCGTCCCATTATTTCACACAGGGGTTCCTTCAGTTACAGGTTATCTAAATTTCTTGCAGATAAATTATCCCCATTAGTTGGTAAATTTTCAGGCTCGCACATCACTAATTCCTGTGACTTTATTAACAAAGTTATTTCCTTAGATTTAAAACGGGGAAGAATGATCAGTTTTGACGTTGAGTCCTTGTTTACGAAAGTTCCCATTGATGATGTACTTAGTTTTTTAGATAGAAAATTGCCAACATGTAACGTAGAACTAGGCATGCCCACATCTGTATTTTTAGAACTGATAAAAAACTGTGTCACCAATAATGCCTTCTCCTTCGGTTAAGAATTTTATTTGCAACGTTTTGGTATGGGAATGGGGTCCCCTTTATCCCCAATACTGAGTACATTATACATGGAATATTATGAGTCGGAATTGTTGCAAACAATATGTCCCAGGAATCTAATTTGGTTTCGTTATGTAGATGATATTTTCTCATTTTGGCCTGATCACTGGAACAACTTTGACACTTTCTTTCAGTCATTAAATAATCTTGTTCCCTTCATTAAATTTAAATATGAATGGGAGAACGACAAACAATTACCTTTTCTAGATGTTTTGGTTATTAACGAAGGCGGAAAGCCCAATTTCACGGTCGATAGAAAACCTACTCATTGTAATTCGTACATTCATTATTTTTCATATCATGATGAAGGGGTTAAAAGCTCAATTATTTCTTCCATGTTTCTAAGAGCACTCAGGATTTGTAGCCCACATTTGCTGGACCCGGAAAATTCAAAGATTTGGAACATTTTTAAGGATTTAAAATATCCTGAGTGGTTTATCAGAAAGGCGTATTTTAAAGCCAGAAAATCTTTTTATGCCCCTCGGGAACCTTCAGTTAACCAAAAACAATATGTGAGTTTGCCTTACATTGCCGGCTTAGAAAGAGTAAAACCGTTGACGAAAGATTTTAAGTTTGCTTTGGCGTTCAAATATTCGTCTACCATGAAAAGTAAATTGGTTAGGAATAACGTTGCAAAAGAGGAACAAGCCTGTGTCTACAGCATTCCCTGTAAAAGTTGTGATTTAGTATACGTGGGAGAAACTGGAAGAAATATTGAAACCCGTATTAAAGAACACAAATATACCTTCAGAAGTTGTAATACTAATAATGCCATTTTTTATCACGCCAGCCAAAATAATCATGCTATAGATTGGGAATCAAGTAAGGTACTTTATAAATGTAATAATTATGTCAAAAGAAAAATAATAGAATCTGTATGTATAGAAAAAGTAGATAATTTTAATTTGCGCGAAGGTACTTATAAGTTAGACCCTTTAATGAGATTCTTGGTCAAAAAATCCCTTACGGAGTCGGGGGAACGTGTTCTAACCTAAGTGTGAATTTCTTAAAGGTCTCTGGATTGTTTCCTTACTCGCTTTTAGTAAATGTAATAATGGAAGTAATAAATGTGGAAATAAATATAAATGCAACAGATGTAATAATAAAGGTAAATAAATTTAATAATTAGGGTAAAGGTAATAATAATAAATGTTAAAAAAATGTAAAGGCAATAGTAAATGCAGTAATTATGTCAAAATATTAGAATCTGTATGTATAGAACAAGAAGATAGTTTTAATTTGCGCGAATGTACTTATAAGCGGGACCCTGTAATAAAATGTCCTTCCGGTGTCAGGAGAACGGTATCTAACCTAGGTGCGAATTTCTCAATGGTCTCTGGATTGTTTCCTTCTCGCCTTTTTCATTCGTTTTTCGGGCTATAAGTTCTGTATAATAAACGACAATGTAATAACCAATGTAATAATAAATTTATAATTTCTGTAATAAATAATAATGCAATATTAAATGTAATAAATTTAATAATAAATGTAATAATTATGTAAAAAAATAATAGAATCTGTATGTTTAGAACAGGAAGATAGTTTTAAATTTGTGCGAATGTACTTATAAGCGGGTCCCTTTGATGAAAATGCCTTCCGGTGTCGGGAGAATGAGATCTAACCTCGGTGCGAATTTCTTAACGGTCGGTCCCTGGACTGTTTTTCCCTCTTGTTTTGGTTCATTCGTTTTTCTGTATCCACCCGAGGAGGATGCCAGTGGGCATCGAAACTGTTGTGGAAATAAACTCTGTCTATTAGAGTGGGTTTTTATTTTCAAATGGTGGACATATTGAGCACGTTCTGTAAATAAAAGCTTTTGTTTTGCCTTTTTTTATTATTTTTCCTATGATGCCGGACTTATGGGACCCTGTATATATATATATATACAGGGTGGGCCGAAAGTCTGGATCCATAGGATTATATTTATTTTAATACATAAATTACAACAAATGGTAAATACTTAAAATGAATATCAACTTTAACTCGTAAATGCGTATCCGTCATACTGTACAGTGGTCCGTACTCAAGTATAAACAACAAATTATAACAAATGCTCAAATTGGCGGCCTCTGACATCGAGACACTTAGGGATGGAATTTATGATTTTTAATAATTCTTCGAATTGACGTTCTCGAGATGCGTGTTTCATTTGATAATCTTGCTGACTTTACTGGACTATTCGTTAAAGTTTCACATACCATTGCAGAGGTATTTTCATCAGTTGCAGTTTTTGGACGACCAGAACGCCGTCGATCATGTACACTTCCTGTTTCTTTGAAACGTTTAAACAACTTGCCAACAGTCAGGATGATTTCTATTGAATTCGGTAGCAACTTCTCTGTGTGTAGCGCCCTGTCTTCCGTACATGAGCACAAGTTCTACCCGGTCTTCTTCTGTTAGATTCGAAGCCATTTCTGGGCTGAAATAAAAAAGTATTTGAGTATTTATACTGGAGTACGAACTACTGTACAGTATCACGGATACGCATTTACGAGTTAAAGTTGATATTCATTTTAAGTATTTACCATTTGTTGTAATTTATGTATTAAAATAAATATTTTCCTATGGATCCAGACTTTCGGCCCACCCTGTATATATATATATATATATATATATATATATATATATATATATATATATATATATATATATATATATATATATCCCTTTGCTTTGTCCGGAGCTATAGGGCGCGTCCCTCTGTGGCGAATGTGGGAATACACCTTTCTTCGGTGTAAGGGCTTTCTCTGCCCTCGTGGACCATTGGGCCCGTTTGGGGACCCGGCTGATCTCCTGCTTCTTTTTCTTTCTTTCTCCTTTAACCCATTCTTTCTGGCTTCTCCCTGTTTTTTTTTGGCGTTGTTCTTTGGACCTTCATTTTGACCCTTTCCTTGGCCCTTGGGTGTGGGAGGTGGTTGCCCTGCACCCTTGTCGCTTTCCAACCAAACCCAAACCCTGTCCCTGCCACTTTTCACCGCGCGTTGGATGAGAGTGGCTGCCTTTCAGGCACAGGGACTGGGTGCGGGTGTATCTCCCCTGCGTGACATCTATCGGCGGTGGGACCAAGTGTGCCCACACTTCGCCTTTCCCTCGTTGGAGTCGGTGGTGGCTGGATGCGCGCGGGGGATGAAGTTCTTTTTTGTTTTGCTATGGACACTTCTCCCCCCGGCTTACGACTACTGCTTCTCTTTCCCGGACTACTACTTCTCTCAACACTCGGGTGGTGGGCAACCAGGCCCTCGAGTCCTTTACCACTGGAAGACCGCAACCTAATGGGGTTGACCCCCCTGTGGAAGCGGAACGCTTGCACTCTCCTTTTCCGTTGCCGACCCCAGTCCGTCCCTCGACTACGCCCTTGGACCTACACTCTCTAGAGCAGGGGCCTCGGCCTCGCCCCAGCCCACTTCAGCCACCTTCGGGCAAGTCAAGTTCCACCGAGGACTTGCCCCCACAACCCGGCTTCTTGCTCTCCCCATATCCCCCCCTCACCCGCCGCCAGCCCACCTCCCCGCGGAGAGAGCCTCGCGGCGGACGGGGGAGCCGGCATTCACGGCCGTCCTACCGACCGTTGAATATTCCAGTACATTTCGACTCTACAGCCTCCCTCTCCCTTCCAAGTATCCACAAATTCCTGGTGATTCGGCCTACATCTGGGTCCCTCCCGAACAACTCTGAACGGACGTTCCAGGCGATCCGAACCCACAGCAACTCCAGCCGCTATGACGTACGCCCACAGAGGGATGGCTCCCTCCTCGTAAAATCACGCTCAGCCGCAGAGACGAAAGCCCTACTCTCCATCACTGAGGTCCTTGGATGCTCGGTGTCCGTTTCCCCACACCCTCGCCTGAACCAGAGTCAGGGCACTATTTACGCCACCCGCCTACTGTCGGTCGCAGTGAACGAGCTCCTGGAGGACCTCGCACCCCAAGGAGTTACTAAGATCTACCGTTTCACATCCCGACAGGGAGGCACCCCCTCCCCCACCCCACGTCTGCTCCTTACTTTTAACACACTAATCCCCCTGGCCGTATTGTATGGGGTATGGGAGACCGCGCCTCATGCGAGTTTTCTATCCGCCCATACGTCCCAGACCCGACCCGTTGCTTCAAATGCAATAAATTCGGACACGTTAGCTCCGCTTGTCGACAGCCGAATCCATTATGTGTTCACTGTGGACAACTCGCTCACCCTGACAGGTGCCCAACACACCCAAATGCTCCAACTGCGAAGGCGCACACCCCTCTTCATCCCGAGAATGCCTTTTCTTCAGGTTCGAGAAGGAGGTCCGAGGCCTACAGGTGACGGACTTCCTTAGCCCCCGTGAGGCACGCGACAGGGTGCGGAGTCGGGAGGTGAGGCCGGGGGTGTCCTATGCCGCTGCTCTCGGCTCTATCATCTCGGCACGCCGCCCTGGCCTGCCGCCGAAACCCCCCCAGCCACTGCTTCCTGTTCCCCACATAGCAAATCCTCGCAGGACCCGACGGTCCCCTGTCCCCCCACCGTTCCTCTTCCTCCCGCACCTCACCTGCCACGAATCCCCCAGGAGTCTGGGACCAGGGCTCCCAGGTCCCAGCCACCTCAAACCCTGCCTTCCCAGAACTCCTTGTACACGCCCGAACCTGCCGCCCGGAGCAAGCCGTCGAGGCGGAGACGCCGGAGCGTGTCACCAGACCCTCCGGCCTCCCAACGTCTCTCTCCCTCTTTCCCTAAGACCAAGAAGACGGCTCGGACCCTTACACCGCCCACCACGCCCACTATGTCCATCTCTCCCCATCGCAGGAGTCCCACCGTTCTACCACCACAGACTCTGACAATAGTGGCCGAAATCCACGACCAGCCCTGTACGACGAGGCCCAGCCCAGTGGATCCAGTGGATGTGGCTCTGGCGCAGCTGCACGGCGTGACCGAGGGAAGCTCGGCCGCGCCCACGCCCATGAGTCTCATGGATCTGCCCTTGCCTCTTGGTGCCATTTTCTCCACCCCTCCACGGGACCACTCTGGTTCACCTCCTTCCACCCCCATCGTACCTACCCCCCAAACATCCCCGGCCCCCCCTTATCAGCTACCCTGAGTACGCCCTCCCTCCCATCCGCCCGGTCTTTTGGTACCCCCTGTCACCACCTAGGGTCCGCCGTGAGGACCCCGGACAGGCGGGGTAGCGCCCCTTTTGGGGTTAACGTGCCCCCCCCTGGCCCGACCATAGAAGCCGACAAGGCACTTCTGACCCGCTCAGCCCACGATGTCCTCTGCCTGCCGTGATCCACGCCTCCGGTCTCGCTCGGCCGACTCGACCCCGCAACCTCCGCAGGGTTCGACAGGCCGACCGATTCCTTCCCTGGTGAACGGTAGATAGCCAGCCACGCTCCCGACCCAGCCTTCAGTTTTGCGAACTCCAGATTTCCCTTCACACTCCAACCTCCTAGCGCCTACACCTTTACCCATCCCCTTTCATCAACTAATGGATCCCCGAAAAACCACAATAGTCACTGGAACTGTCGAGGAATCTTTGCAAACTATGAAGGCCTTAACTCCTTGATTGCCACTTCCCGTCCGGTGTGCGTCTGTCTCCAGGAGCTAATCCTGGGGACCAGGCCCATGCCCTGCCCCACTGGTTATTTTCTGCGTCGCCACCCCGCCTCCTACCTGCACTCGAAGGGAGCTGCCATCCTCGTCCACCACGCAGTCCCCTTCTACAATCTCTCCATCCGGTCCCCGCTACAGGTGACTGCCGTCCGCTCTCCCTGGATAGACAGTACACCATTTGTTCAATCTACCTTCCCCCCCACGCTCAAGTCTCCCGCGACGACCTGGTGGAAGTCGTGGAACAACTCCCCAGGCCCTTCCTACTACTGGGCGATTTCAATAGTCGTCACCCCTTGTGGGGCGACACACACCCACCTATATGGCCCCAACCCTGATATCCGTCATGACCGAGCTCTCCTTCGAGTGCCTCAACGATGGCTCTCCTACATTCTACCATGCCACCACCTGCACTCCATCCTGTATAGACCTGTCCCTCGTATCAACTGATGCCCTCCTAGACTTCACGTGGCAAGTCCTCCGAGAGGACTATGGCAGTGACCATCTCCCCATTCTACTCACCCTCAATCGACCCGACCAGACCGTACGGGTACCGGTAAGGTGGGTTACCACCAACGCGAATTGGGCCCGCTTCCGCGACAACACATATACCACCCTTACAACTGCCCACTTCCCATCCATCGACGAGTGCGTCGCATACTTCGAGTCCGTCGTTCTAACGGCCGCAAGCACAAGCGTACCACAATCCTCCGCCTACCCCCGCGCCCGACGGGTTCCTTGGTGGACCCCGGAGTGCGCGGAGGCCGTGCGCGCCAAGAAGAAGGCAACTCGGCGCTTTACCGGACGCGACTCCCCATCCATCGCACGGAGATGCAGCGGGTCAGGGCCATCGCCCGCCGCACAATGAAGACAGCGCGCCGAGCCTCTTGGCGTGCCTTTGTGTCCGGCATCACCGCCAACACACCTTCGGCTACCATCTGGAAGAAGGTGCGGGGCGTCGAGAGGCGACATGTCCCCTCCCGACCCCCGGTCCTCCGGACAACGACGGACTCCTATGTGAGCCCAAGTCGGTGGCAGACCACCTTGCTTCTACCTTCGCCGCCGTTTCTTCCTCTGCAGCCAATCCCGTACCCGCCCCTGACGATAGCCCCTCCCACCGTCCATAGACAGCACCTACAACCGATTGTTTACCATGCGTGAACTACAGACGGCACTGGCCTCTCGACGATCCCCTTGTCCCGGCCCGGACGGTATTCCGTACGGCATGATCCAACACCTCCACTCTACCTTACAAATTTTCCTGCTAGACTATACAATCGCATATGGATAGAGGGTGCCTTCCCCTTTAGGTGGAAGGAGGCCCACGTCATCCCTATCCCCAAGCCCGGCAAAGATTCCCTGGACCCCACAAACTACAGACCAATCGCCCTGACGTGTTGTGCCTGCAAGATCCTCGAAAAAATGGTCGCTACGCGATTATCGTTCGTCCTTGAACGTACCAATTCCTTCCCGTCTACCCAGTCCGGCTTCAGACAATTCCGCTCCACCACTGATCCCCTCCTGCTTCTCAGCCGAGACATACAGGATGCCTTCGACAATAGACAGTTCGTACTGTCAGTTTTTTCGACATCCAGAAGGCCTATGACACCACCCGTCGAGCAATGATCCTCGGTCAGCTCCGACATCTGGGCCTTGTCGGAGCCATGCCTACCTTCATCAGGGGCTTCCTTACTTCTCGGACCTTTAAAGTCCGGGTGGGCTCAGTCCTCTCTGACACCTTTGTGCAGGAGGACGGGGTCCCACAGGGAAGCATCCTCAGTGTTCTCTGCTTCTCTGTCGTGATGAACACGGTCTCACAATGCCTTCCACCCACAATCCGCTCTTCCATTACGCGGATGACCTTGCAATCTACTTCGCAGGGCGAGAACCGTCTGTCGTTCAACGGCAAATGCAGCTCGCCATCTACCGGGTGGAAGGTGGGCGACGTCGGTGGGTTTCCGCCTCTCCATCCCTAAGTCCAAGTGTATGGTCTTCAGTAGAAGAAGACCCACAACCCTTCCTCTACCCTCTGTTACATTATACGGCAGTCCTCTTGAGGTGGTACCCTCCACGCGTTTTCTGGGCATGACCCTAGACCGACGGCTCAATTGGGTTCCCCATCTCAAGCACCTAAAGCAATCCCTTCGACGCCCCCTCGCTCTCCTGGATCACCTCTCTCACACCACATGGGGTGCAGATCGACGCTCTCTTCTTCGCCTTTATACTTCCATAGTACAGTCGAAGCTGGACTATGGTAGCGCAGTTTATGGTTCAGCCTCCAACGCCCGCCTCCGTATCCTGGACCCGGTACTTAATAGAGGCCTCCGCCTCGCCACCGGTGCTTTCCGCTCCTCCCCAGCCTCCAGCCTCGTGGAATGTGATCATCTCCCTCTCGCCCTCCGACGGGGTCTACTCCTCATGCGGACATACCTCCGTGCACAGAGGCTACCTTCTTCGCTTCTGGGCACGGCGGTTTTAGAACTACCACCTCAGGGACGGAGCTGGCACTTCACTGAAGCGGTCCGCTCTTTCCTTGATCTTTTCAACATGCCCGCCCCCTCAGTTATCCCCATTTCATTCAGCATCTACCCCCCTGGATCCTAACCCCTATCAAGTTTGCAAAGATCTGTGTTCCCTACCGAAGACTACCACGAGCGCCATGATATACAGGTCACTTTTCCGCGAACACGCAACCCAACACCCGGACGCAATCGCCATTTACACGGATGGTTCCCGCTCGGAAGCTGGTGTGGCCTCCTCAGCGGTGATTCTGTCCCAGCCGCTCTCCCGGAGCGTCGGCCTGCCCCGCGAGGCCTCCGTTTTTTCGGCGGAACTTTTCGCCATACGGAGGCCCTCGATATTGTGCGCACCCACTCTGCCAGCTCTTTTGTCATTTATTCGGATTCCCAAAGTGCACTTCTCTCCCTAGAAAGATTTAACTCCCCTCACCCGCTCGTCTGTACCATCCAGCAGACCTTCCACTTTTAACGATCTTCCAACACAAGACAATCGCATTCTGTTGGGTCCCGGCTCATGTCGGCATCCAGGGTAACGAGGCGGCGGACCGCACAGCGAAGACGGCCTGCTTGCTGCCGGCCTCCTCCCGACCCCTCCCCTTCTCCGACTTCTTCCCGGCTTTCCGCTCCCACTTCCGCTCCATATGGCAGCGGGAATGGGACCAGGCCACACAAAATAAACTCCACACGATCAAACCGCAATAGGACACTGGGCTTCTTCATTCCACCGGTCCCGCCATAAAGAAGTAATCCTAGCCCGTCTCCGCATAGGTCACACCCGCATCACCCACGGACACCTTATGGCGAAATCGCCAGCCCCGCTTTGCTCTACCTGCCATACCCCTATCACTGTCTTACACCTTCTGGTGGAATGCTCAAAGTTGGCCGCTCTCCGTCGCAGGTGTTTCCCTCTCTCGGCCGAAAACCCCATACCCAACTGCCTACGATCTATACTCGCCGACGGCCCCCACTTTTCAGCGGAAGCCGTTCTCCTCTTCCTTACTCACTCCCATCTGCTCCATCGCATCTGAAACCGTACCCCTCCTACCCACTTCCATCGACTGACCCTTACTCATTCCCCTAGTCTACCACCCCCAGCACAGTAACATCACCCACCCTGCCTCGCCGAGATATGTACCGTCTTTTAGGTACGAATCGGCGGTAAATCTGAAAAAAAAAATATATATATATTATTATATACCGGGTGTCCGAGAATTATCTGTACAATTTTTGGCTGTTATTAAAAGTCAACCATGAAGTGTAGAAATTCCAGTGTTTCCCATTTTACAGAGAATCTCATTAAGTTTTTTCTGATACCACATTTTGACAAGTTTTTTAGAAATGTACGCGGTGACAGACATTGATGATTTAAAAGCAAGAATCACAGCTGCTATTGAGCGAATTGATGTGGATATGCTGCAGCGTACATAGCAACATTTGGAGTATCGATTGGATGTTTTGCGAATCACTAATGGTGCACATATCGAATGTTTGTAACAACGTTACTTTAATAAAAGAAACTTTTGAAAATACAGATTCTAAATAATCTTGTTTAAGAATTTTACGTGTGTTATCAAGAATTTTATTAAAAGATGAAATTGTAAAGATAATGTTCGGACACACTGGAATTTCTAAAAAACTTGTCAAAGCTTGGTATCAGAAAAAACTTAATGAGATTCTCTGTAAAATGGACAACACTGGAATTTCTACACTTCATGGTTGACTTTTAATAACAGCCAAAAATTGTACAGATAATTCTCGGACACCCTGTATATATATATATATATATAATATATATATATATATTATATTATATACGTATGTATGTATGTATGTATATATACAGGGCGTCCCCAAAAATGTATACACACTTTAACAGCTGATAGCTCAATTGATGTTTCTTTCTTTCCAAGTTAAACCCATTAGAATTAATAATGGCAGTCAGACTAAGCTTTGAACAAAGGAAATTCATTCTAAAATGCTACTGGAAGTTGAAAACGCAGTTGAAGTGCAAAGACAGTTTAGGAGGGAGTTTCAAACAGATCCACCAACGCGACTTACCATCACTCGAATTAGAGATAAGTTGAAGCCGATGGAACTGTTCAGAATGTCCACAAGAAGCGTTCCGGAAGACCACGGACATCGACAAGCCCCACAAAGCAAGAAAGAGTACTGGAAACGTATCACCAAAGTCCAAGAAATCTGTGCGGCAAGCGAGTCGTGAGGTAGGAATTTCAGAATCGTCTGTCCAACGCATTTTGAACCGCTGTCAATGGAAAAGTTACATTCCAAGATTAGTCCATGCTATTAATGAAGATGATCCGGACCGAAGAGTGGAGTATTGCGAGTGGTACTTGGCACGATGTGGATGTGGATTGGACGAAGGGGTTTCGTAGAGTACCCTCCGCGTTCACCAGACCTCACACCACTAGACTTTTTTTTATGGGATACTTAAAGACAAAGTCTACGCTATAAAACCTGCAACAGTCGCTGAATTGAGAGCAGCCATTGAACGAGAATGCACACAATACCAAACGAAATGTTTCGTGATGTTTGCGATTCCATTGCTTCGCGTTATCAGCAGTGCCTGGACCAGAACGGACGTCAGTTTGAAAACAGGCGTTGACAAAACAATTAAATAATGTCTGTAGATTCTATTACATTTTGAAAATGAAATGTATTTTAATAAACACTGCCTTTATAAGTATTTAAAGTGTGTATAAATTTTTTTGGGACGCCCTGTATATATATATATATTTCAACTGCAAAGAACACGCAGTATAATTAACGTAAAGAACGACCCTTGTATAGGAGAACATTCCGCGCAAGATGAGGAGGGAGAACGAACAAATGAAAAAATGAGGTAACCACCCGGGAATCGAACCCGGGATCTTCCGATTGCCGGTCAGATATGATAACCACTACATATATATTATATATGTTCACCCCAACAAAATAAGAATGAATAAGAAAATGTTTGAAACAATATTTATTTACTAAAACCGCAATAAAGAAATGTGTCAAATATTTATTTATTAAAACGATACTCAATAAAAAGTACTTGCGAAAATTGTCTATTGTCGTGGTTACTTTTTTCAAAGGTATTTAGGTCTAAGCCTATCTCTCTCGATCTTTTAACGAACCTTTGTTTACAAAAAAGTTGATTTTGGTACTTACGTATTATCGGGACTACCAAACTGTTTATTATGTATTTTTGCTCTCGTCATTTTCGTTTAAACTAACGAAAATATCACAACTTAGCCTAACCAATCATCAAGGGCGTTGACCTAATCGGGCATTTTCTGTTTTATTTTGTCTAAAACACATTCTAATATGAAATATTATGAGCTATCACTCTTATATATTCGACAATACAATGCTCTGAATCGCACAATTGCGATATTTTCTTTTTTCTTTTGAGGTTCGTGGCCACCTATGTACTGTTCAATTCTGATTTCACTTAATTTGTTCCTTCTTAAGGCATTCCAGAAATTTCCAAATATTTGGATGATGGACAGCAATCTGTTCTTCTGGGTGATGAATTGTGGATGGTGAATTGTAGGCGATGAATTATCCTGAGCGATGATTTGTGGGCGATGAATTGTGGACGGTGAATTGTGGGCGATGATTTTTCCGGATACCAACAGAAAGACTTATTATTATTATTATTACCATATCATCTGCATAGACTAAGTTGTTGTTGTTAGTTAGCCGATCAGCCCACCCTGATCGAGCAAGCTGGGCAGGTAACCGATCGCCCTCTCCGGAGTGGAGCAGAGGCTCAGCGCACTAGTGATGTTGTGTTGTGTTCTATGTTGCGCTAGAGTGGTACAGTCTGTTATAATGTGTTCAATTGTTTGTGGTGTGTCCTGGCACAGGTGGCAGGTGTCGTCTGTGGAGTTGTCTAGTCTGTGTTTATATGTCTGTAAGTTGGGGTGATGTCCACATCGGAATCGTGCTAAGTTAACTCGATCCAATCTGCTGAGGCTGGTCTCTGTCCTGTCACTGGGTGGCGGCTTCGCACCTAGGACCGCATTCGGACCGAGTCGTGTCAGTGCTTTGTGGGTTAGGTGTGTGTGTGTGTGTGTGTGTGTGTGTGTGTGTGTGTGTGTGTGTGTGTTCTGTACTGTGTGATGTCTGTCGGGCGTGGTATGGAATGGAGTATTTGGTTATAATGTGTGTCTGGTATTACCTAAATGGTGCGAGGTGTTGGTGCATCATTGTACATGTAGTGGCAAGGGTGTTGTGGTTTAGTTGTCGCTGCTGCCATGAATTGTGTTCCCCTCATGTCTAAATGTTCCCTAACTTTCAGTATTTTTGTTTCTGTGTGCAGGTGTTCTATCGGTGTTACTTGAGTACATTCTGTAATGATACAAAGTGCGTTGTTTGTATTGTCTGTAAGGTGTTCGTGTGTGTTTGAGATAATGGGTGCCCAGCATGGGCTAGCATAGTCCATAACTGAGCGAATATATTGTTTCCTGCTGGTGTCCAAAGTTTGTGCCTGTTAGTACCCTAAGCGTGTTAAGTCTTCACGTACATTTGTTTTTAATGTCCTGAATGTGGATTGCAAAAGATAATTTGTTGTATGTGACCCCAAGTATTTTGGTCCTGTGAGTGTGTGGAATGTTGTTGGTGTTTAGTGTAATCTGTGGAGTTATCTGGTGTTCTTTTGTGTTGCTTGTTAGCAAGGTAATGGTTGATTTTGTGGGCGCTGCTTTGAGTCTATTGTGTGTGAGCCAGTCTTGTATACTGTTTGTATGTTTGTAGGTTATTTGTAGCGGTGTCGATGTTGTTGTGGGTGGATGTTAGAGTGATGTCATCTGCATATGATGATAAGGTAAGCTTGTTATCTATGGGTGTTGGAATGTCATGCATGTATAAGTTGAACAGTGTTGGTGAGAGAACAGAGCCTTGAGGGACCCCGTTCGGAAAAAGCTTGTTTTTGGATGACTTGCCATTAAATGTGACATGTGAGTATCTTCCTGAAAGATAGTTGTTCAGCCACCTTTTTTTGTTGTGCATATTTGTGTTGAGTATTTTGTTTATGAGAGGGAAGCGTGGGATTATGGGATAGCATCAAATGCTTTACTGATGTCTATTGTTGCTAATAGTGTACGTTGAGCTGGTCATCTGGAGTTGATGCCATCCATGATGTGCTGCGTGAGATTAGTGAGTAATGTCGTGGTTGAGTAGTGAGGTCTGAATCCATGTTGAGTAGGCGATAGTGGTGTGTGTGGGTTGGTGATTTGTAAGATTAGTGTTTCTGTTACTTTGGAAGGTATGCATAGTAAAGTAATGGGCCTATAGGAAGTTGGTTCTGTTGGATTTTTGTTTGGTTTGAGTAGTGTAATAATTTTACCTTGTTTCCATATGTCAGGAATAATACAGTGTTGGTATGAATATGTGTTGATGTTTGTGAGAGCTAGTATTCTCTGTGGGCCCAAGTGTTGAAGGTGTATGTTAGATATGTTGTCTGGTCCGTGTATTTAAATATAATTTCCTTCAATATAGGGTGTTTATGAAGTCCCTATCTATTTCAGTGAAAACGTAGCAAAAAGGGTAAAATTCAATAACAGTATAATAGAAGGCATACATTTAATGAATACTTAAGCATATGATTCTACATGAACATCATCAGTATCTCTACAGAGTTCGAATCTGTCAGCAGCATTGCGGAACACATTTTGGAGCATGACACGGGTTATTTTTGTAACTGCTGTTACGATACGAGCACGTAAATCTTGCCGATCTGTAACCCTCGTTTGATAGACGTTTGATTTGATAAAGCCCCATGCAAAGAAATCCAAGGGCGTTAGGTCAGGAGATCGAGCCGCTCAGTGCCTGTTGCCTCTACGTCCGATCCACCGATTTGCAAATCGTTCATTTAGGTACTCCCGAACAATGATAGATAGATAGAATAACCTTTATTAATAATAATAAAACAAATAATTTTTTTTCAATTTACAATGACATGAATAATTGTGAAGCTCGACTATTTATTTTATTTAATTTGGCCCTTAAGCTTTAGGCTTTACTGGGCTTTACTTGCGTAATGACAAGGTGCCCCATCTTGTTGAAAGACGACGGTGATTAAAATGCAACCTGAATGAAGCTAGGACATTTACTTGCTCGTATCGTAACAGCAGTTACAAAAATAACCCATGTCATGCTCCAAAATGTATTCAGCAATGCTGCTAACAGATTCGAACTCTGTAGAGATACTGATGGTGCTCATGTAGGAATCATATGCTTAAGTATTCATTAAATGTATGCCTTCTATTATATTGTTATTGAATTTTATCCTTTTTGCTACGTTTTCACTGAAATAGATAGGAACTTTATAAACAACCTTGTACATAGATACACAGATCAGTTGAGTGGGACCTTTTAAAACTAAACTGATTAGATGAAGTCTGTAGGTAATCATTTAATTGGTGTAACAAGAGTTTCTCGTAGTTTCGAGAAGCAGCAGCTGACAGCAATAGGCCTGTAATTATTGCAGGATAGAATGTCCCCTTACTTTGACAAGGGGCAAGATACATACCCTCATGAAGTCTGCAGGGATATAACTATGAGCATGCATGGCTGAGAAAAGCAGAGATATATGCAGACACATTTCCAGAATAGCTTCCTGTTCTCCGCATACTGCTCATTAATCTTCCTTCCCAATTTTTTTTCAAACCACTCGTTTAACATTTTTCTCGCGTTCTTTGTACAACTTGTTACATCTTTCATCACTGCCAGGCTGAGTTTGTACATTCTTTTTCAGCTACTCTTCTTTCACTGCATTCTTTACCTCGTCGTTCCATCCAGCTTTCGTCTTTTCTTCATTTTCCTGCGATTTTATAAAATAATATTTGATAATATACACTTTAAATGACTCTAAAGGCCTCGTGGTGTAAATTTTTCCTAACTTTCTTCAGATTCGATTTGAATTTATAAGAGAATTTATCATTTTCATCACTGGAGTCTTTACGCCGCAATGAACGCCATAATAGCGGTTCTTTTTCTTCCTTGAAGGTGATCGTCAGTCGTGCTCAGATCAAAGAAGAGGTTAAGAAGGTAGAAAAAGAGTTCGAAGAGAAGAAAATTCCAAGGCCGGAAGACTGGTCAGTAAAAAGTGATAAAAGTGTTAGCTACTGGACTGTAACATCATATTACGAGTGATATTCGTAATCGGGATGTTAAGGTTTTCAAGTGTTTTAAGTTTTCAAGTTTTCATTTCAGACTGTTTCTTTTTCTTTTCTGTTTCGTCATAAATTCTGCAAACTTTGACAGACACATGCATTTTAAATAGGCCGGGTCGAAATCTAGTCAGTGATTTTTTTTAGATGGGCACTATGTGGGGTTTATGAAATGATATCCTGACCAACATCTCCAAAAGAAAGTTTATGCTCCCCTCCGTACCACTAGCAAACTCCCTCTTATTTTTGGCTCCGCCCCCAAATTAAAAATAGTATCATAAATCAAAATAGAGGTCATTTAGAGCATTTCTTTATAGAGATGACCCCCTTAAAATTGCATAATATACCTCGTGTGCAATTTTCAGGCAATTATCCAAGAAATTTCAAATCCTTGAAAAATTGCCGCAACCCCAAAAAGTGTTATCAGTATATAGAAAAGGGTGGCATAAACTTTAGTTTGGAGTACTGATTGCCTAGGAGACCAATTCATAAACCTCATATAGGCCTAGTATATTTGTCTGAAAAGAAGACAATTAGTCTATTGTACCATTTATTACACAAAATAGCTTTGAAGTAAAAACAAAATTTAATTTAAAAATTATCTTCACAATTCACTAATTACTTGTGGATGTGCCTTGGCCCCATTGGCTTTTCCATTCAAACTGTGCCAGTCTTTTTCTTGATTCCAGTTGATTGAGGATAAATTTGTGCCGATTGCCATAGCCAATCCTTTGTTCTGATGCTTTTGTCACTAAGTTCACTGCACTTTCCACGTTTTGACTGTGGCATGAAAAGGCAGCAATTTTCAAGGGTTCTGTTCTTGTATGCAGTAGCTCTTCATTGCTGAAATTCCTTATCAAAGGTGGAGGATTGATAGCTTCCTTTCTCCAGTCAATCATCTCATAGTAGTCTTTGGAATCGAAATTTAGAGATTTAGGAAGCTCAAAATTTCGTGTGCCACTGAAACGTGTCCGACTGAGAAGTATCTTCTGAAGAGCATCTTCTCTGACATGTTGTCTGCTATCAGTAAGCATTGACAGTAGGATAGCTTCGGGATTGGCAAAATAGGCATTATTACGGAACACCGGTTCCATAATAATGCGATGTTTTTCTTCCAATCCTCGCATCAAGACAATCAAATGAAAAAAATTCCGTGCTCCGTCAGTAGCTTTAGGATGGGATTTGATATGAAACCATCCAGGAGCATATGATTTCATGACGATGGTTACCAGTTCTTTCAGATTTTGTTCGGGATGCAAAGTCGATACATACAAACGAAGAATCCGGTTGCTTGGTAATCCAGCGAGCATGATGAATGGCACCTGGAGACCTGCGGGCTAGACTTTCAGATACCCATCCAGATTGCACTGCTAGGCACATATCATAGAGATACTTTTGATCACTGCTCAACTCTTTCACGACATTCGGTGGTATATCTTGGACGTTGCCCTGAACTGGTGAAAATGCCACTAAGTCTAAAATGGTTAAATCACATTTCAATTTGGCTCCAATTGAACCTTTAAAGGTATTTGGCCCTGATGTTTTTCCGTCTATGGTTTCAAATATGTGTGTGAAGGGGAGTTCATTCATGTGTAAAAGACACACGAGCCATTGAACTGATCTATACAAAAAAATTTCAATCAATTTTATGGTACCAGCAATTCTACCAGTATTGACAGCAGTACCGTCGCATAGCAGAGCATTGAGAGTGTCGATGCTCGCTGCATCAATTAAGAACGTTATAATTTCATCAGCTATACACCGAGCATTTCCTGCGTCATGGCAGAGATGGTCTACATAGATACCTCCAGGGTCTTTGATCAGCACATAATGTTCTTCTTTCTCTTTTCCATGCTTGGTTAACGTATCATCCTTTCTTCCATCAAACCCTATACATTCAATATTCACATTTTCACATCTAGATCTAACAATATTTTTCTTGCCTACACGAATTTTCTCTCTCTCTATTTTCTTCCTATCAAGCATGTTAGATTGATCGATTATTCCCATATCTTTCAATGCAGCATTAACAATAGCTGCTGTAGCTCTCGAATTCACACGGTAACGGTCTGCCACCAATGGTAATTCATTGTATGAATACCTATTTTGATCATTTTCAATCAATTCCACATCGGGCACGAATTCTAGCTCATTGTCACTGTCTTCTATATCTTCGTTAAAGTCATCTACTGAAGAAGATGGTACAACTTCCATAGCTTCTGCCATTTCCACTTGTGACCTTTGTTGCCTCTCTTGTTCTTCTCTTGCTCTTGAGAGGGATCGTCTCTGGACAGCGGCAGCTTCACGATCAAATGGCCCTAATTGATTTATTCTTTGCTTTTGGCCTACAAATGACTCCCACTCTACCATTGGGATTTTTACCTCGCATCGACAAAACGGCCTTTCTATTCCTTTATCATAACATTTGCAAGTACAAATGTCAAACATTTCATCATATGAAGCAAGTTTTTTAGCAAAATTTTCATTCCTTTGACGTAGAGGAACCTTGTTCAAGGAAAGAGCTGATCTGATTAATCTTTCCACTGCAGAAGAAATAGATCTTTCTTGAATGACAGGGAAAGAGAACATGGTCCAAATATTTTGAAGATCTTTGGTAACTATATTGTAGCAATCGTTCGCAGTTGCTGATCCCCTTGACTTGATTTTTTCTCTCTTTTGAATGAAGAAATAGTGTCTGACAACGTCTGCCTTTGTAGGAATCATTGGTCGGCGGAATTCAGTGGCAAAACCAAAAGCTGCATTCGAAGATTTGTTTCTGGTTGACATTTTTTCAACCTTTTTAAAAAATTAAAAATCCAGCTTTTATAGAATCATGCATGGATCATAAGTAAATCTAAAGAGCATAAATTCTTATAATTCCTGTAAAAATATATGATAATTAGAACATGAAATTTATTGGTATTGAATTTGAAATTCAACACACAGTTCAGTAAATTGATTACACATAAACGATGTTTATGTGTAATCAATTTTCTGATATAGCAAATATTTTGAGAAAATACACGGTGAAAAAATTTGGATTTCTCAAAATTTGAGGTAATTGCCTGAAAATTGCACACGAGATATATTATGCAATTTTAGGGGGGGGGTCATCTCTATGAGAAGATGCTCTAAATGGTCTCCATTTTCATTTATGAGACTATTTTCATTTTTGGGGCGGAGCCAAAAATAGGAGGGAGTATGCTAGTGGTACGGGGGGGGAGCATAAACTTTCTTTTGGAGTATGTTGGTCAGGACCCCAATTCATAAGCCCCACATAGTGCCCGATCTGCCCCCAGAAATATATATATACATATATATATATATATATATATATATATATATATATATGGGAATGAACTCAGAATGGTCCCCTGAGTTTTTTATGATACACACAGACAGTGCATGGATTATTTATATATATATATATATATATATATATATATATATATATATAATATATATATATATATATATATATACCCGCAAGGGGGTTCTAAGCTCGTGCTTTTGAGTGCTCTTTGTGCTCGTTTGTACGTGCTTGTTCCTGGAGGTTTCACGTGCGCCCTCCCGGCCCTAGCACCCAAGGATGATGGGGCTCGACCCTGCAGTCTTTCTCATCCTTGGTCTTTTTCCACTTCGACTGTCCCCTCCACCCTTTCTTTTTCCTGTCTTTCCTCTCACTTTTTCTTTGTTTTTCCGCTGAGATATGCCCTTTTAAATAGAGGCGAATCGGTTCTTCCCGAACTTAAAAAAAAAAAAAAAATTATATATTTTTTTTTTTTTAGTTCGGGAAGAACCGATTCGCCTCTATTTAAAGGGCATATCTCAGCGGAAAAACAAAGAAAAAGTGAGAGGAAAGACAGAGGAAAAAGAAAGGGTGGAGGGGACAGTCGAAGTGGAAAAAGACCAAGGATGACAAGGACTGCAGGGTCGAGCCCCATCATCCTTGGGTGCTAGGGCCGGGAGGGCGCACGTGAAACCTCCAGGAACAAGCACGTACAAACGAGCACAAAGAGCACTCAAGAGCACGAGCTTAGAACCCCCTTGCGGGGGTATATATATATATATATATATATATATATATATATGAATAGAAACGACGTAAATAAGGAGCGTCTCTGCCCTATATATATATACAGGGCGTCCCAAAAAAATGTATACACACTTTAACAGCTGATAGCTCAATTGATGTTTCTTTCTTTCCAAGTTAAACCCATTAGAATTAATAATGGCAGTCAGACTAAGCTTTGAACAAAGGAAATTCATTCTAAAATGCTACTGGAAGTGTGAAAACGCAGTTGAAGTGCAAAGACAGTTTAGGAGGGAGTTTGAAACAGATCCACCAACGCGACTTACCATCACTCGAATTAGAGATAAGTTTGAAGCCGATGGAACTGTTCAGAATGTCCACAAGAAGCGTTCCGGAAGACCACGGACATCGACAAGCCCCACAAAGCAAGAAAGAGTACTGGAAACGTATCACCAAAGTCCAAGAAAATCTGTGCGGCAAGCGAGTCGTGAGGTAGGAATTTCAGAATCGTCTGTCCAACGCATTTTGAAGCGCTATCAATGGAAAAGTTACATTCCAAGATTAGTCCATGCTATTAATGAAGATGATCCGGACCGAAGAGTGGAGTATTGCGAGTGGTACTTGGCACGATGTGGATGTGGATTGGACGAAGGGGTTTCGTAGAATACCCTCCGCGTTCACCAGACCTCACACCACTAGACTTTTTTTTATGGGGATACTTAAAAGACAAAGTCTACGCTATAAAACCTGCAACAGTCGCTGAATTGAGAGCAGCCATTGAACGAGAATGCACACACATACCAAACGAAATGTTTCGTGATGTTTGCGATTCCATTGCTTCGCGTTATCAGCAGTGCCTGGACCAGAACGGACGTCAGTTTGAAAACAGGCGTTGCCAAAACAATTAAATAATGTCTGTAGATTCTATTACATTTTGAAAATGAAATGTATTTTAATAAACACTGCCTTTATAATTATTTAAAGTGTGTATACATTTTTTTGGGACGCCCTGTATATATTTTTTTTTTTTTTTTTGTTCAGGAAGAACCGATTCGCCTCTATTTAAAGGGCATATCTCAGCGGAAAAACAAAGAAAAAGTGAGAGGAAAGACAGAGGAAAAAGAAAGGGTGGAGGGGACAGTCGAAGTGGAAAAAGACCAAGGACTGCAGGGTCGAGCCCCATCATCCTTGGGTGCTAGGGCCGGGAGGGCGCACGTGAAACCTCCAGGAACAAGCACGTACAAACGAGCACAAAGAGCACTCAAGAGCACGAGCTTAGAACCCCCTTGCGGGACCCCCCTAATTTCTTCCAGTCGTGAAAACATGCCAGCAAGATGAATTTCATTCGTGTTCTTTAATTTTAAGGGTCCCCTCAAACCATGTGTTACTATTGCTGAACGGCTACTCTCTACCTTATACTAATTGTAGCATATTTCTTTTCAGGTTGTGGATACAAGAAAGCAGGAGACTGTGTGGTTGGTGGGGGTGTTGCGAAATGAACCCCTGGAAACGCTGTGTCAACTCCCGACAGTGGGAGATGTTCTTCGACGTCTGTTGTTCTTCACTCGGAAGAAAAAAACGTCCACGGCAGAAGCTGCCAATGTGGTAGCTGATGAGGTTATGGCGGTGTGGGCTCGGGCATCTATTCCGACCTCCCACAAGCGCAAGTGCGTCGAGAGGATCAAGGCCCTCTCCACGGACTACGAGAAGGTTGCCAGAAACCGAAACCGTGGGGGAGAGAAGCAACTGGAGCGGGAAAAGGGATTCCAAGCCAACCTGAATACACTGTTCGAAACAGCTCATGCCAACGCCATGAAACTCATCAAAGTCCCCGAAGATCGAGACTTTCTGAATGACCAGCGAACCGTGCGGAAGATGTACATCGGAGGAGAGGACCTGGAGTTTGCTCGCAGGGCAGCGGAGCGGGAGAAACGCCGAGCAGCTGAAGAGAAGAGGAAGAAGAAAAGCCGCGAAGAGATGGACTCACTGCAAGCAAAAGGAACGGTGAAAAGTGGGTCTTCTTCTTCTTCGGAGTCCATGGCCGAAGCATCCAATGATGATGTCCAATATTCCTCTCCTGGTCCTTCGGCTCCTCGATCCGCTCCCAAGGACGGCCAAGTGTCGGCAAGGGGGATCATCCAATATCCCAATTTTGCTGCAGCCCTGGATCGAACTGGAACCTCAGTACGCCAAGCGATGCACATTGTGGCTCCAGCACTCCCTGCCGCGGGAGTTGAGTTATCCTCGGTCACCTTGTCCAAATCAAGTCTTCACCGTTCACGGCAGAAGTCCAGGAAGAACTTGGCAGCCGGAATCAAGACCGAGTTCAATCCTGATACGCCGCTTGTCGTCCACTTTGATGGCAAACTCCTCCCTGATTCGGATGGAGGGAAATCGGATCGCATACCAGTGCTGGTCAACGGGAAGAGTCTTGAGAAGTTGTTGGCGATCCCAAAAATCCCTGACAGCACGGGACAGCGGATGGCTGGAGCTGTTCTGAAGGTGCTGGATGATTGGCCGCAAGTTCAACTATGGATTGCCGGTCTCTGCTTCGACACAACAGCGGCGAATACCGGTATTCACAGCGGCGCTTGTACGATTATCCAGGACCAAATGGACCGCCGCGTTCTTTTCCTGGCTTGCAGACACCACATGATGGAATTGGTAATCACCTCAGTCTTTGACCTGTTCTTCAGGTCTTCTGGCCCCGAAATTGCGCTGTTCGCTCGCTTCAAATCCCAATCGGAGTTCATCGACCAGAAGCAGGCTTCTCCGTTCAACGGCGATGGCCCAAGCGACATCCTTTCGGAATGGGTGGCGTTGAAAAAAGAGCAGATTGTCCACTTCATTGAAGACCAGCTTGAAGTTGGCCACCCAAGAGACGATTACCGGGAGTTCCTGATCCTCGCTCTAGTCTTCCTCGATGGTCATGGCAAACGAGATCTCCGGTACAATCGTCCTGGAGCATACCACCGGGCCAGGTGGATGGCCAAAGGCATTTACTGTCTTAAGATGTTCATCTTCCGAAGCCAATTCCACCTGACCGCTCACGAGGTCCGGTCACTACACAGGATAAACGTCTTTGCCGTCACCATCTACCTCCAGAGGTGGTTCGAGGCTCCATTGACGGCGGACGCGCCCGTCAATGACCTGGAGCTGTTGGAGGACCTAGAGCGGTACAAGGCGGTGGATCATGATGTAGGTACCGCCGTATTGACGAAAGTCTCCTCCAAAACCACCGATGCAGAGAAGACGGCCATGCTCCAAAACCTGCACAAGAAGACCGAAAACCCAAAAGATCTGCGTCGGCTGGAGGGAAAGAGTGTCTTGATCGTGAGACGGTCGGATTTGAGCACCTTGGTCACGAAAAGGACTCAAAACCTTTTTCATTGCCTGAAGCTGCCGGTTCCAAAAACCCCCAAAGATCTCGAAGGATGTGCACCATCGTTGAAGTCTGTGAACGACGCGGCAGAACGGGCGGTGAAACTGGCGGAAGATTTCAACGAGGGCCTGACAAAAAACGAGGAGGAACGGCAGCTCGTGTACCAAGTCGTCGAATACCACCGCCAGCAGTTCCCCTCAGCAGACAAAAAGATCCTCTGTCCCCCGAAATGAAATGTGCCATTAGGAAGAATTTCCATTTCCTTTAATTTAGTCATTAGAAAGAATTTACATTTCATTCTTCCATTCTAGAATGATTAATGCTGAGCATTTACGTTTGTTCATATTGGGTCGAATAAACAAGGTCAATGAGGGGACCCTTCCCCTCCTAATAGGCAAATGAAATTTCGCCCATTTTTTCCTTTCTTCAAGTGTAATTAATTAAAGGGGTGTGCGATTTGACTCTTGCAAATTTTTATTTTCACATGTGAGGCTGGGACACCCTAATATATATATATATATATATATATATATATATTAATATATATATATATATATATATATATATATATATATATAACACACACCTTACCTTACAACCTTAGAAAGGTTCCGCGCGATGATTTCTCATTTCGCGAAGGTCAAGCTTGTCGCCCTCCTCTCGAGTTGGCCTGGTGAAGTAGTGAGTTGGATTCTTGCGCTCTCCACCTCACATAGCCAGGTACGCCCGGCTCATCGGGGATTGTTCTGAGCCAGGCGTCTAGTCTTCTTTTGAAGATTTCCACTGCAACTCCCTTCGTGTTTCTTAGGTCTTTGGGCAACTGATTAAACAGTTTTGGTCCTCTCACTACAAAACTATTTTCTTTCAGGGTTAAGGATGTTCCCTGTCTCGCCTTCAATTTGGGAATACGACACAGTCTACCGCTTCTACTTTCCATCGTTGTTTGGGGAGTTATGGGATTCAGAGTAAGATTAGGGACTAGTTTCTCCATTATTTTCCAAGTGTAAATAATGGTGTATCTCTCTCTTCTCCTTTCCAGTGAATATAGGTCTAGTTTTCGTAACCTTTCCCAGTAATTTAGTTCTTTGCACCCATTGATCTTGGCTGTGAAGCTTCTTTGGATCCCCTCCAGCTGTCTAATGTCTTCTTTTTATATGGGGAAGTTAGGACCGAGCAGTATTCTAATTTGGGTATTATCAGGGTTTCAGTAGAGGAATCATTACATTCCTATCCCTTCGTTTAAAGGTTCTCAATATCTGACCCGTTATTCTCTTTGCTCTGTTTACTGCAATCTTATTTTGTGTTTCAAATTTCGCATCATCTGTCATTACAACCCCTAAATCTTTTGCTCTGGAATTTCTCTGAATTTCCTGTCCATTTGGGGTATAATATTCCATGCACTTTAGGTCTTCTCTTTTTCCGTACCGTAATAGCTGAAATTTCTCGGTGTTAAACTTCATATTGTTGTCTTCAGTCCACTTGTAGATTTTGTTTATGTCGGTTTGTAAAGATCCTATGTCTTCTGGGGTTCTTATTTTTCTACTGATCTTTGTGTCATCCGCAAAGGATGTTACTGTGCTGTCTCTGGTAACGTCCTCATCTATGTCAGTTAGCATGATTATGAAGAGTAGTGGAGCTAATACTGTTCCTTGTGGTACTGAGCTGAGGACTTCTGATTCTGATGAAGATACTCCTTGTACTGTAACGACTTGCCTCCGCTCACTAAGGAAATTATATATCCATTTCCCTACTTTTCCTGTTATTCCCATATATTTCAGTTTATGTATTATGATTCCGTGGTCACACTTGTATATATATATATATATATGTACAGGGTGGGCGGAAAGTAGCTCCCTATTTTGGATTGGTAAAAAAATACGTATATTATCCATTATTTCAGAAGAAATAATATGAAAAGGTAGGCATACATGGTAGGTTTTCTCTAAAATTCAATGTGGGCTCCAACTCTTTCCACCAGCTTCTGGAGCCGCCCAGGAATGGCGTCCACTGACTTTAGCAGGAACTCCGGCGGGATGGAGGACATGACTTCTCGAATTCGGTCCTCCAGTTCTTCCAATGTCCTCGGTTTGGTGCGGTAGACTTCTTCCTTTACCCACCTTCCTTTATATATATATATGCGCCTCGGTGGTGTCAATAGTGGTTAGCTTCGCTGACTACGAATCCATCGGCCCCGGTGACGGCAGCCGGCGGGCAGCAAAACCCAGCTGTTCATCCTTCCACACAATAAAGAAATTGGTTGGTCGATAAATGAGGAAATGGGTACCCTGGGTGGCCTAGTGGTTAAGACGCTGGGCTGCTGGTGGGGCGTGGTTCGGATTCCACGTTAAACTGTAGGTCTAAGGTGGAGTGAAAAACTTGACCTTTGTCAGAATGAACAATTCGGGCGGAAACTAAGCAAAGGTTATATATATATATATATATATATATATATATATATATATATATATATATATATATATATATATGCACTAAAATCACAAAATAACACGTGATCTTATTAATAAGCAAACAACCACAGGGAAAAGGAAACACAAAGTCCGAGCGCTTTCGTGATATATTCACATTATCAAGGAGGAACAGAAAATAGACAGAGATTACAAAGTAAATGAGTTAAATAGACAAGCAAAAAATTCACAATCGGCACCTCAAATTAAAGGCCTTAAAGCCCTCTAAAGATTTTTTCAATTGATAACATAATCTGTAGGCTGCTAAATTACTAAATATAAAAGAAGTATATAGATGAAATTAGACAAAAAAACCAATACAGAGAACAAAAATTATTATAATGGTTATTAACACTAATATTTAATTAAAGCAGGCAATTAATTGGCAAGAATTTAATGAAAAACAAATAGATAACGTAAATAACAAATAGATAACATAATCTGTAGGCTGCTAAATTACTAAATATAAAAGGACTATATGATGAAATTAGACAAAACACCAGTACAGCAAACAAAAATTATTATAATGGTTATTAACACTAATATTTAATTAAAGCAGGAAATTAAGTGGCCAGAAATTAATGAAAACAAAGGGAATGGTGCCATCGTCTTACAGAATATTCCAAAAATTTTTTTCTTCTACAGACAGTCTGGAAAGTCCAATAAACACCCCAGCAACCAAAGATTATACACGAAAGAAATATTACAATTAAAATAGACACACAAGAATGTTAACAGTTCTTACAATAATATTTATTTATTTAACCAGGGCAAACCATTAAGGGGCAAGAATGCAGTCAAGAAAACAGTAGGCCCTTCGCCAGCTTTCTGACAATGCACGAATCTAATTTATACAACCCAGGACTAACTCATTTACTTTGTAATCTCTGTCTATTTTCTGTTCCTCCTTGATAATGTGAATATATCACGAAAGCGCTCGGACTTTGTGTTTCCTTTTCCCTGTGGTTGTTTGCTTATTAATAAGATCACGTGTTATTTTGTGATTTTACTGCATATATATATATATATATATATATATATATATATATATATATATATGTTCCGTGCGTTGGTCTCTCTTCACACGAAGGTGGAGGAGCGAGTTGCTTTCTTGCGCTCTCCACCGTACATAGCCAGGTACACCCTGCTCATCTGGTACCGTTCTGAGCCAGGCATCTAGTCTTCTCTTGAAGACTTCAACTTTGACCCCTGTAATGTTTCTGAGGTCCTTTGGAAGCTGGTTAAAATGTCTTGGCCTCCTGACAACCAAGCTATTTTCCTTCAGAGTTGAGGAGGTCCCTTGTCGGGCCTTTAATTTGGGAACAGTACACATCCTGCCTTTCCTATTTTCCAGTGTTGTTTGAATGGTAATTGGGTTTAGTTTGAGGTTTGGTACCAGTTTTTCGATCATTTTCCATATGTAGATTATGGTGTACCTCTCTCTCCTTCTTTCCAGGGAGTGCAGATTTAGTTTACGTAGTCTTTCCCAGTAGTTAAGTTCTTTGCAGCCATCAATCTTGATTGTGAAATGTGTGTGCGTTTCTTCTAGTTTATTAGTTTCTTCCTTTTCATATGGGGACGTCAAAACTGAGCAGTATTCAAGTTTTGGTATAATCAGTGTTTTTAGCAGGGGAATCATTACTGCCCTGTCCCTTCTTTTGAACGTTCTTAGTACCTGTCCCGCGACGACTCTTTTTGTTTAATTTATCGCTATCTGATTTTGTGTTTCGAATTTGACATCATCGGTCATTATTATCCCGAGATCGATCGCTTTCGTGCTCCTCTGAATTTCCTATCTATCTGGAGCTTAATATGCAGTCTGTTTAAGTTCCTCTTTTCTACCATATCTCAAGAGCTGAAATTTCTCGGTGTTAAATGTCATGTTTTTCTTCTGACCATCTGTATTTTTTGTTCGTGTCCCTCTGCAAGGCTTCCACTTCATTTACATCGCTGATTTTTCTGCTGACCTTTGTATCGTCTGCAAAGGATGTTACTATACTGTTGCTGTTTACTCCGCTGTCTGTGTTTTGTTAGCATGATAATGAACAGGAGTGAGGCCAGTACTGTACCTTTTGGTACTGAGCTGCGTACTTCCGATTCTGATGATGATATACCTTGAATTTTGACGACCTGTAGACGTTCTCTGAGGAAGTTGTAGATCCATTTTCCCACTTTCCCTGTTATTTCCATATACGAAGTGTGATCAGAAAGTTCGATAAATATTTGAATATTTTATTTTTTATTAGCCTGTTACATCAATGATCCCCTTCGAAGTACTCTCCTCCCGCGCGCGCACACTTGTTCCACTGTTCCTGCCACTGTCGGAAACGTGTCTGAAAGTGCTCTTTCTTCAGCTGCTTCAGACGGTCTGTCGTGTTCGATATGATGTTTTCAATTGTGTCAAATCGCTTCCCTTTCATCGTCATTTTAAGTTTGAGGAAAAGCCAGAAGTCGCACGGTGCCAAATCAGGCGAATAAGGTGGATGCGGGACAACAGTAATGTTTTTCCACCAAAAATTGTTCGACAAGGAGCGCCGAGTGAGAAGGCGCATTGTTGTGATGGAGGAACCACCCGTTCTTCCACTTTTCTGATCTTTTCCGTCTGACAGCCTCTCGCAAGCGTTTCAAAACTTCCACGTAGAAAGTTGCATTAACGGTGGCATCGTTGGGAAGAAATTCTGCGTGAACCATTCCTTCTAAGTCGAAGAATGCATCAGCATGACCTTCACTTTTGATCTCGACTGGCGCGCCTTTTTTGGTCTCGGTGACGTGGGTGTCTTCCACTGGGAGCTCTGTGCTTTCGTTGCCGGGTCGTACCCGTAAACCCACGACTCATCACCCGTTATCACTTTGGATAAGAATGTTGGATCCGAGACACATCGATCAAACAACTCGGATGAAATGAAAACACGATTTTCCCTTTGGTCTTCAGTCAGGATGCGCGGAACGAACTTTGCGTCTCATTTTCAAATCGTTTGTCAGTATTGCCTGAACGGAACCAAACGAAAGATTGGTCTCTTCCACGATTTCTCGAATGGTTAAACGTCGGTTTGCTTGGACAACAGTTTTGACTTGAGTGATGTTTTCATCGGTTCGTGCTGTTGACGGACGACCATTTCCTTCATCATCTTCCAAAGACTCATTTCCTTCTCGAAATCTTCCAAACCACTTGCAAACAGTCTTGTTTGTAACAACTTCATCTCCGTAGACAGCTGCAAGCATTCCGTGCGTTTCTGTAACCGTCTTACCAAGTTTAAAATAAAATTTGATGTTTGCACGTTGCTCAAATTTCGACATTTTCTGCAAAATCGCCAGACGCCACAAAAACGCCCTCGAACAAAGCAATGACACGGCGCACTGGTGCGTAGTTGAATGGGGTTTGTTGGCATCTGGCAAGTGGCCAAGGTGACGTCATCAGCCATACACACTGACATCACCTAGTGACACGCGTTCATTAGTTGCGGGACTATTTACCTAACTTTTTGATTACACCTCATAGTTCATTTTATGTGCTATTATACCGTGATCACATTTGTCGAAAGCTTTAACAAAATCTGTGTATATGATATCGTAGTTGTCATTGCTTTCCAGTGCATCTAGGATATTGTTGTAGTGTTCAGTTAGTTGTGATAGGCATGATATACCTGATCGGAATCCGTGCTGATTTTCGTTGAATCTTTCCAGTGTCTCCAAGAAATCATAAATTTTGTCTCTATTCTTTCAAATACTTTGGTGAGGTGTAACGTTTATATCAGGTTGTAACATAAATTCTGCTCGATTAGAAAACGGAAGATAGATAATAGAATAACCTCAAGATAATGTGAAATAGTTTTAGAAATGTTGCAAAATACACGCGGCGACAGGTTCGCACGTCTTATCACGATACAGAATGATACAGAATGACTTAGGCTAGTGTAGGCTTAGGCTAATGAATATTTTCTCTGATGTTTTTCATACAGTTACAACGCCACCCCTACGATGTTACAGTAATTGAAAAAACATGGGAGCCCACGAAAGAGCATATTCGACATGTGGTGCTGTATGAGTTCCATAAAGGATCTAACGCTAGTGAATCTGCAAGAAACATTCAAAGAGTTTATGGAAATGATGATATGAGCGAATGGCTGTGTAAGAGATGGTTTGAGAAGTTCAGAAATGGAGACTTCAGTCTGAAAGATTATCAACGAACAGGACGACCAAATGAGTTAGATGAAGAGTTGCTGAAAGCAACAGTGGAGGAAGACCCAACGGTAACTGTAAGAGAACTTGGCCTGCAACTCGGCGTTAGCCATATGACCATTCATCGTCATTTGAAGCTGTTAGGAAAAGTAGTGAAGGTTGGAAAATGGGTTCCGCATGATTGTCACAAGCGAATCTTTAACATCGAATCGATATTTGTACATCACTGCATTCTTGGCAACTGCAGGCACCGTTTTTGAATCGGATCGTCACTGGGGATGAAAAATGGGTCCTCTATAACAATATTAAGCGTCGACATCAGTCGCTTAGCCGTGAAACAAAGCCTGAATCTCGGCCAAGGAATGGACCTCATCCAAAGAAAATTTTGCTATAGGTTTGGTGGAATATGCAAGGAATTATTCATTTTGAGCTTCTGCCAGATAACCAAACAATTGAAGATGGCATTACAAGAAAAACGTCCTGCATTAATTAATCGCAGAGGTGTTCTATTCCCCCAGGATAATGCGCGCCCTCACACTGCTCGAATCACCACTGCCCAAATGGAGGCATTTGGTTGGGAAAAAATGCCTCATCCACCTTATTCTCCGGACATCGCACCTTCAGACTACCATTTATTCAGAAGTCTGCAACACCACCTAGATGAACAAACGTTGCAATCCAGGGAAGCTATCGAAAACGAAGTGATTGTTTTTTTTTTAACTCGAAACCAAAGGATTTCGAACGTGGCATAAAAAAAAACTTTTCTACAGGTGGGAGGTGGTTATAGAAAAAGAGGGGAATTATATTGATGATTAATTTGTCATTGTCATTTAATTTTTGTTCTGAATGAACTAAAAAATCGAGCAGAATATATGTTACAACCTTACAGTTCTTTGCTTGAGATCTGCCCCTACTTTATATATAGGGACATTATTTGCTCTTTTCAAGATGTTCGGTATTTCTCCAGTATCTCGGGATCTTCTCCATATCCAGTATAAAGGTGTAGCTATTTAATTTTTACAGTTTTTAATCAATAATGCGTTCCAGTTGTTCGGACCTGCAGCTGAATGTGGTTTCATTTGTCCTCTAGCTCTCGCTACATTTTCTGGGGTAAAATCAAAGTCTGTTATGCACACTCCTTGCAATTTCTCTTCAAAGAATGCATCTATGTCAGGTATCGCTTTGTCACTTTTTGGGGTACTGAAAACTTATTCATACTGGGCTCTCAATGTTTCGGATATTTCTTTTAGATCGTCGGTTAGTTCATTATTTCCCTTCCTTAAGGGCCCAATAGCGGCGCGCGATTTTGTTTTCCTTTTCGCATAGCTATAGAAGTATTTTGGATTTTCCTTTATTGCTTCTCCCGCCTTTTCCTCTTCCCTCTCTGCATGGTCCTTAATCAGGGATTGTATTTCCCTATCGATACCCTCCAGTTTTTCTTGTATTACTTTTCTGACATTATCTTCGCAGTTGGCTAACTTCGCCTGCCCTCTCTTTCTTTTGCGAAATAGTCTTTTCTTTTGCCTCTCTAGCCAGTTCCTCTTTCCTTTTGGCTGTGATTTCGGAGCATATTTTTCTAAAATTCTCAGCGTTTTTCTTCCAAGGTTGCTAGCATTTCTTCAGTTGTTTTATTCTCTAAAACTGTTCTCCACTCTATATGGGCCATGTGCGATCTGATTGCTTCCCAATTTATAGTCTAAGAGTTAAAGTTAAAGGCCCCAAACTTGCTGCTTTCCGCAATCTGTATATTGTCTTTTAATGTTGTTGTCATATTTGTTGATATCTCGATTAAGTTGTGATCTGAGATAATGGTTGGGGTTATTTTTATATCAGCAATCAAGGTCGTGTTACAGTATTTGTGAATACCAGATCTAGGCAGTTATTTTTTCTAGTATTTTCTGTTATCTTCCATATCACCATAAACTTATTTGTGAGAGCCATCAACATTTTTGCTCGCTCCTGGTCGTTATATTGGGGGATGGAGGGTTTATGGCCTTTATTACCTTTCTGATATCATCAATGGCCTCCGAAAATTTTTCGGTTGGGGTGTTTGGAGGTCTATAGATGACTATCAGTATCACGTTAAGTTTTTCTATTTTCACTGCTGAGAGTTCCACAAAGCTGTTTGATTTACTTATTATCGTCTCTGTCATATGACCTTCATGTACATATATTGCACAGCCACCTTTACGTCTCGTTATTCTATCCGCTCTTAGTAAGTTGAAGCCCTCTATATTTATCTCTTTCTTATCAATACAATGTTCGCAGTTATATATATATATATATATATATATATATATATATATATATATATATATATATATATATATATACACACACACATTTAACTGCAATGACCGGTCGCCTCATTTTTCATTTGTTCGTTATTTCTCTTCCTCGTGTGCAGAACGCTCCTCTATACTTACGTCGTTTCTATATATATATATATATATATATATATATATATATATATATATATATATATATATTTGAAATTTATCTTTGCCTTTTAAGTTAAGAATGATTGTATTTGAATAACTTTAGATTCATTTATGAGAATTCAAACTGAAAATTCAAATTCGAAGGCAAAGTTGAACAAAATTAAAAATCTGCATCAAACATGAGTTAAAAGTCATCTTCAAATCCAAATTATTAGTTAATTAATTAGTTGTATTTATATTTATCTAATAATAATAATAATTAAATTTATTGCCACGCAGTTGTTGAAATTATTTGGTTTCGCTTCTAGTCTCACATTTATAGTTAAGGTTTCCTTTTAGGTTGCAATAATTGCTGAAATATTCTTAATAAAAGTAAGCATGGTTTGCATAATGTTATGGAGAGGTTTAAGGGTTTCAAACATTTTCAAGTTAATTTTGTTAAATATAATAAATAGTACAAGATACAAACTCGAGTGTTGGTGCTTAAAAAAAAAAATTATCTATATATATACACACGCAGGTGTTTCCTAACATGTGGGACGCGCTTTCAGGATGATTCAGGACTTGAAAACGATGAAAAAAGCTTATATAAACATATGCCCGAAATCGCTTTGTTTCAGAGTTATTGCCCGTTGTGTGTTCCAGCGAGTATCCGCCTTACCTTTAAAGGAAGTGCTCAAAATGACCGCCGTGCGCTTGAATACGCGCCTGAACACGCCTCGTTATAGACTGCCTGACGCGTTCAAACATTCCAGGTATTGCTCGGATTTTCTGGCATCCTTGTTCTACACGTTGGCGAAGCATTTCAACGTTGTCAATGGGTGTCACGTAAACGATGAATTTCAGATGATCCCACAGGTAAAAATCGACTAAAATGAGGCGGAGCGCTGTCATGCATAAACCACATACGATGTCGGACACCAAGAGGAACTTTATATCAAGTAATTCGCTTAAATTCCTTAAAAAATTGGAATAGGATTTTCCTGTTAATCTTCCAGGCAAAACAAAAGGACCAATTAAGTTTTCGGCAATAAGTCCTGCCCATACATTGATACTAAATTGTTGTTGGTGCCTTGACTGGATGATGGATGGCATGCGGATTCTCTTCGGCCCAGTGATGAATGTTGTGAAAATTGATCACGCCATTTCTTGTGAAGGCAGCCTCATCAGAAAACAACACGGAGGATAGAAAAAGAGGATCGCGAAGGAACCAAGTACAAAAAGCCTCTCGTGGGTGGGAAATCAGCTTAGTAAGGCCTTGTACTCTCTGAATGTGATATGGGTAAAGCTGTTATTCCTGTAAAATTCTCCACACAGTTGTGTATCTTACGCCCTCTGCTGCTGCTATCCTTCGGGTGCTGACACCAAGATGTTCCTCCACGCGATTCAGGACCCGCTCCTCCAACTCAACAGTTCTGGCGCTGATTGGTCAACTACCACCTGAAACTCGCTTGTTGAATGATCCTGTATCACCAAGACGCTCGTCTATTCACTGAAAGGTCTTCTTATCTGGCAGACGGCGATTCGGAAACCTTTCCGCATACAGACGTCTTGCTGCGGCCGCATTACACTCGGCAAGTCGATACGCGAGATGCATGTCTGCCATTTCTCTGTTTGAATAAGCCTCCATTCTCACTTCAAATGCACACTACCACTGAATAGCACAAAAACTTTTCAGTTTTTTTTTTCACTGGACTGCACTTATTCACGGTAAGAAGTTACGAATACGAACAGTGAAACACCGCGATGCACCCCCTGACTGACTGATGGCTCTACACTCAACGATACTGAAACATGTCATAGAGTGTACGAAACATTACAGTCAGCAAGGCTATACATGAAATAAGTCTCGTACACACTCGCAAACATTGTCGGCAAGCAGTGTTTGTAAACAGTTTGCGGAAAGAATTGCTGGGACACAAAACGGGCTGTAACTCTGAAACAAAGGGATTTCGGGCATATGTTTATTATAAACTTTTTCATTGTTTTCAGGTCCTGAATCCATCCTGAAAGTGCGTCCCACATGTTATGAAACACCCTGTGTGTGTATATGTGGGAGAAAATGCTACCACCATCAGCTCCCGACAAGTTCAAAGGCCAAGTTTCAAATGACAACAGAAGGAATGTGAAGAAAAAAAAATATGTACCTAAATAGCAAACAAAACACAAATAGCGCACAAATTTTTTTCAATATCTCGGACACAACACGGCTGCTAAGTCTCATACAGCACATGCAGTTGACACAGCTGGGAACCCTCGAGCCGTACCGTTACATGGCAAGAAGTTACCAGAGCAGGTAGGCGGAAGCGGATCCATCTCGGAGGACCACAAGGCCACAAAACACGCGATACCAAAGGACAACGAACTTAAAATGCACGAGGGGCAATGCAAAACAAAGAACATAAACATTGTCCTGGCAAATATTCAAGGAATAAAACCGAACAATTCTCAAAACAAAGTTCCGCACCTGAAAGGTTTTATGGACGAAACTAGGGCGGACATCGCATGCCTTACAGAAACACATCTTAAAGATTGCCAAGGAAACTGCGATAACTGCGAACACTGTATCAATAAGAAAGAATTGCATATCGATGGATTCAACTTACTAAGAGCGGATAGAACAGCGAGACGTAAAGGTGGATGTGCTATTTATATACATGAGAGGCATATGACACAGACGGTAATAAGTAAATCCAACAGTTTCGTGGAAACCCTTGCAGTGAAAATAGAGAAACTAAACGTGGTACTGATAGTCATCTATAGATCTCCAAATTCTCCAAATGAAAAATTTTCGGATGCCATTGAGGATATTAGAACCCTAATGAAGTCCCTAAACTCTCCATCCCTTAATATAATATTCTGCGGCGATTTTAATTTCCCATTTGTAAAATACAAAAAGGTGGGTAGAAATATATTTATACAGCACAAGATAAGGTGGGCACAAGAGAGGACCCAGGAGCAAGCAAAAATGTTGATGGCTCTCACAAACGAGTTTATGGTGACACAGGAGATAACAGAAAATACCAAAAAAAATAACTGCCTAGGTCTGGTATTCACAAATAACACGAACTTGATTGCCGATATAAAAATAACCCCAACTATTATCTCAGACCACAATATAATTGAGTTATCAACAAATATGGCGATAACTTTAAAAGACAATACACATACGGAAAGAAGAAGCAAATTTGGGCCTTTTAACTTAAACTCCAAGACCATAAATTGGGAAGAAATCAGATCACACATGGCCCACATAGAGTGGAGAACAGTTTTAGAGAATAAAACAACTGAGGGAATGCTAACAACCTTGGAAGAAAAGACGTTGAGAATTTTGGAAAAATATGCTCGGAAAGCACAGCCAAAAGAAAAGAGGAACTGGCCAAAGAGGCAAAAGAGAAGAATAATTCGCAAAGGAGAGAGAGTAGCGACGAAGTTAGCAAATTGCGGAGACAAAAATGCCAGGAAGGAAAGTAATACAACAAAAACTGGAGAGCATCGATAGGGAAATACAAACTCTGATAAAGGGCCATACAGAGAGGGAAGAGGAAAAGGCGGTAGAAGCAATAAAGGAAAATCCAAAATACTTCTACAGCTATGCGAAAAGGAAAACAAAAACGCGCGCTACTATCGGGCCCTGAAGGAAAGGAAATACTGAACTAACAGACGATCTAAAAGAAATATCTGAAACATTGAGAGCCCAGTATGAATCGGTCTTTAGTACCCCAAAAAGTGACAAAGCGATCCCTGACATAGATGCATTCTTCGAAGAGAAATTGCAAGGAGAATGTATAACAGACTTTGATTTTACCCCAGATAATGTAGCGAGAGCTATAGGACAAATGAAATTACATTCAGCTACAGGTTCGGACAAATTGAACGCACTATTAATTACAAACTGTAAAAATTAAATTGCTACACCTTTATACTGGATATGGAGAAGATCCCTAGACACTGGAGAAATACCGAGCATCTTGAAAGGAGCAAACATTGTTCCTATATATAAAGGTGGGGATAAATCTCAAGCAAAGAACTATAGACCAGTGTCATTGACGTGTCCCACCTCACCAAAATATTTGAAAGAATAGTCAGAGAGAAAATCTATGACTTCTTGGAGACAGGAAAAAATCAACGAAAATCAGCACGAATTCTGGTCGGGAAGATCATGCCGTATAGAGCATTATAACAATATCCTAGATGCACTTGAAGGTAATGAAAACTATGATGTTATATAAACGGATTTTGCTAAAGCTTTCGACAAGTGCGATCATGGTATAATAGCACATAAAATGAAACATATGGGAATAGCAGGCAAAGTGGGAAAATGGATCTATAACTTTCTTAGAGAACGACTACGGTAGTCAAAATTCAAGGTGTATCATCATCAGAATCAGAAGTACGCAGCTCAGTACCACAAGGTACAGTGCTGGCCCCACTCCTGTTCATTGACATGCTAACAGACATAAACAGTGGAGTTAACAGCAACAGTATAGTAACATCCTTTGCGGACGATACAAAGATCAGCAGAAAAATCAGCGATGCAAATGAAGTGGAGGCCTTGCAGAAGGACACAAACAAAATATACAAATGGTCAGAAGACAACAATATGACATTTAACACCGAGAAATTTCAGCTCTTGAGATATGGTAGAAATGAGGAAATTAAATAGACTGCATATTATGTTCCAGGTAGATAGGTAATTCAGAGAAGCACAAAAGCGGTCGACTTGTGGGTAATAATGACCGATGATGCCAAATTCGAGACACAAAATCAGATTGCAATAAACAAAGCAAAATGAGTCGCGGGACAGGTACTAAGAAAGTTCAAAAAGAGGGACAAGACAGTAATGATTCCCCTGCTGAGAACACTGATCATACCAAAACTTGACTACTGCTCAATTTTGACGTCCCGATATAAAAAGGAAGAAATTAATAAACTAAAGGGTGTCAGGAAATGATTGCCCCCCCCTGTACAGAAGAAACTGAAAGGAATAGAAAAAACAGACAAAACCACGCGAAAGAGCGTTTAATTTTGAATAAAAAACACTTGTTTTAATATCGGGTGTTGCCCCCATTTGCAGCTCTGACGGCCATTAATCGACGGGGGTATGATCCCAGAAGTGTCTCAAAGAGATCGGTATCATGACTCATTTCTTCAAGGACTTCGTTGATCTTTGCAGTCATAATTTCTGTTGAATACCGATTCTGAATGGGTTGTTCCAGCATTAAGGACTCCACCCGATCCTTCATGATGGATCCGACATGTTCACAGACATTAAGATCGGGAGAATTGCTTGCCATTCATTATTTCCGAAAAAATCAATGTTATTGTCCTTAAGCAGTTGTTGAGTCGCAAGTGCTTTCATACAGGGGGCTTTGTCGTGAAGAAAGGTTGCCTGTTCAACATCTAAAACACACTCGGGGTCTTTCAAAAACGGAATTACATGTTGGGCTAAAATTACATTTCGAAAATAAGGCCCATCCCAACTGGTTCCTCTTGGTTTGATAACCCAGATGAGCTTCCGAATAGAGAACATAATGAAAACACCCACACATGCTGGATTTTTTACTATTTCTCGATACTTCTGGTCGTCTGGGACTTCATCAGGAGTTGTTGCCCAAACCCGATCATTCTGAAAATTTGGTTTTCTGGAGACATAAACGAAGAATTCATCGCTGACAACCAAGTGAAGGAAATCGTCTTCCGTCCATTCCTCAAGATAATCACAAAACCATAGCCGATCTTCAATATTAAGATCACTCTTCCGTGGCTTAGCTATTTCATGCCAAGCACTCAAGCCTTGGCGAACTCGAAATTGATGCACAAATTGCCGATTGACTATCTTACCACGACGGATAAGTATCTCTTTCGCTACCTCAGAGCAGCTCTTCTTTCGGCGCCGTGATGCAGCAAGCACAATGTCTTTCGATTCTTGAGATAATTTCTCCGGTCTTCCTCCTCGAAATTCTGTTTCACAATCTTCAGTATTCTTATTCCAATTCCTTTTGACAAAGTCTTCTGATCTTTTTAATCTCTCAGCCACCCAGTGTCGAGTTATGAAAGTTGCACCAGCTTCCTTTGCTTCACGAAATGTGACAGCTCGAATGCGGTCAAGAACTCGCTTTTTCTCTGAATCGTTCAAAATAGATGATGCCATGGTTTCTGTGGGGAAAAAATGGTAAGAATTAAAATCACAGGAATAGAATATAATGGTTTTTATTCAGATTTTAACGCTCTTTCAAGTGGTCTCGCCGGTTTTTATCTATCTCTTCTAGTTTTTGCTCTACAGGGGGGGGGCAATCATTTCCTGACACCTCGTAGAAGAAACGCAGAGACATTTCACAGCGAAGATTGATGGCTGCAAAGAACTCAACTACTGGGAAAGACTCCGTAAACTAAATCTCTACACCTTGGAAAGAAGGAGAGAGAGGTATACCATAATAGGCCGGGCTGAAACTATAATTTTTGTTTGATTTTAATTTATCAGAGTGACTAACAGTTGGCTTTTGATATAAAAATAAGATTCCTGAAAAAAATAATTGGTTGCCACCAACGTGTGTCCGGCCACCCCCGTTTTTGTAAAAACATCTAATGCCGCACTAGCAAAATCAGGAAAATGGCAATATCTCTTCTTCTGAACATGTTAGAGAGATGGTTTGCATACCACAAGATGCAGAATTTGATTTAGAACAATTATTAAGAGTGGTATTTTTTCATAAAACCTTTAGTTTTTGAGTTATTTTAGAAAAACTAATTTTTTGGGCCCATAGACCCCCTTTCAACTGAATGTCAACACAATAAAACATTCTCAAGCTGCAAATTGACATGTATTAGTGGTTTTCAATCAGCAATCAAAATCAATCAAAATCAGCCATTTTAAATTCATTGAAAATGCTTTTTGACATTCCAAAACGCCAAACATTAAATTCATCATTACTGAATTCTTTTAATACAGGTGGAACAGTTTCCCATTGGGACATAGCAGACAGCTTGTGGTATGCAGAAGCTTTGAAATTGATGATTGGCTTTCTAAAGACCCTAACATTCTCATCTATAGCAGGATATTCATCAGTACCACCTTCATGATCCTCTTCATTCTCATCATCACTTTCAATTATTCCACCTGCAAAATCATTGCTACTACCAGATTCATCATCAAAATCCTCTATAACTCCCCTCAGACACACAACTTTATTGACAGCACACCACCTCACCTCTTCATCTTCATCAGCCAGCATTCCAACTAAAATATTTTCACCATGAGCAAAATAGCTGTTATTGTTTAATATGTCATAACAAATTTCTCTAATTTTCCTGTCAGGGAATTTATTTACTCTTTGGATCATATTGAATAGGTTTCTTGACCCATCACTTAGCCTCTTATTAGCCTTGATATTGAACCAACTGTGAAAGTATACTTTGATGATGAATTCTACTATGATTTTGAGGTTCTTACTGGGTCTTTTTTGTGAAACATAAAAGCGAAGAATTCTACAGGCTAAGGTGAGCCATCGAGAGTGATTTAGCAGGCCAACTTCTAAGAGTGCAAGGTCTTCATCCACTTCACCAGTAATAATTGCCCAGCAGATGCAGTATCCATAGTATTGGTCTGTTGATAAATTATTGACCACCTTATTTGGTAGAAGCACAAATGCAGGATAAGGTATAGATTTGAAGTCCACAACATTCCATTCTGACACATCCCCATTGAGCTGAGAACCAATAGGGCCAGAAAATTTGTCTGGACTTTTTGTTGTCCCATCTAAAGTTATGAAGATGTGTCTAAGTGGCAATTCATTTAGATGCAGAAGACAAATATCCCACTGAAGAGGTTGCCCTAAAAACATTTCCAAATATCTGATTGACCCATGCATATGTCCTGTGTTAGTATTTGTCCCATCTGCTTTAACTAAGTTTAATTTGGCCTCAAGTTCTGTCCCTTTAATGATCTTATAAATGCCATGAGCAATGTCAATGCCTTTGCCACTCTCCGGGGTAAAATGGTCGAGGTAGAAATCATCTGAAAATAAATGTAATTAATTTTACAATTAAATAAAAATGAAAAAGGAAGGAATAAAGTTAACTGGACAGTTGTCACTTAAAAAGAAAATTTTTTAAGTAATTGAAATATTACTTTATAGTACAGTAATATAACAGCATAACGCCTATAAATGTATGACAATCATTTCCATTTACCTGGCTCTCCAGTAATGACATAATGTTCCTCTAGGATTGTGGATGTATAATACTTTTCGTTTACTTTGTTAACAGCAAGTGTAGCATCCTTTCTACCGTCAAAGCCAATGCCAGTCACTTTTTCAAATATCACTTCTTCTTCCTTCTTCCTTTCAGCTCTCAATTTAGCTCTCTCCCTTCTCAACTTGTTTCTGAAAAGTATTTCAAAAATATTGGCCATGCATTACTGCATTAGCATTATACAAATATACAAAATACAAATGTCAGTGTCCTGTTTGAAACTAATTAATATAAATACAAAATAGAAATTTTGACGCTAATTAAAAATAATAGTAAATCTGGTGATTTAGAACTTATAGCAGAAGCTAAGAAATGTAATATCTAGAGTGATTAAAAACATACTTATCAATAACATTTTGTATGTTATCTGGGGTGATTACTCCAAAGTCCACCAATGTAGCAGAACCAATAGCCGCTCCTGCTCTATCACTTACTTGATATCTGTTAGGATATTTAAAGTAGATTTACATATCTATTGTCAATGAATAATTTATTGGTAATCTTAATCTCTTAGTCACAATGATTTCACTTTAAGCTGTATTAAAAGATTTATCTTTCAGTACTATACCTGTCACATGCTTCAGCTAATGAGCGTAATCTAGTTCTGTTCTGTAATGTTGAGACTTCTGGAACATAGTCTGCATCAAATGAATCATTACAACTGTCGCTATCTGTCAACTCAGGAATGTCCATAGGTTCAGGAGGATGATGAGGAGGAACTGATTCTTTTGCTTTTTGAGATTGAATAACCCGTGATTTGAATTTTAAGTCAGTGGCTGTTTCTGGGACTTCTTTCAGGGTACAGTAACCATGCCTAGTTGTTTTCTGGTCCTACAAAGTGATTATATTTCATTACACTATAATGTATCTTTTATCTATGGGTCTCTGTATGTAAATTGAAATTCTTACAAAAATGAGAAAATACTAAAATATTACTTATCATTAACATCATTAATAGTGTATTATTGATATTACTAACTTATTAAATGCACTTTAAAAATTGTAGCAAATTTATTAATAACACAGCTCAACAAAAATTTTTTTTGTTTCGTTGCCAAGGAAATTCGTACAAATTTAGGGTATTTTGGGGTTGCTGAATTCCAAAATGAAAGTAGTTTTTCCGATTTGGCTCTAGTTCTTGAGATAATGAATACCCTCAATTAATAGGAAACGTAACCATAACGCGTGCATATGGGAAACTACCGGAACATTCTAGATGGTGAGACACGCGAATATTCTTAGTGTTTACTCCGCGATCATTCTAGAATATTCCCCCTCCGTATATAAGTCATCGGCCACCCAACCAGTAAGTAGGCTCCGCCTGAACATTAAAGTTTTTGCATTTTTACGTGTTTCAATGGGGTACCAATTATCTCATAAATTAGAGCCAATCTAGCAAAACCGATGTCATATTCGGAATCAGCACCACAAAGTTACCCCAAAATCACTAATATGATTGGCAATAAAATGAGTGTTGACCAGTGTAATTGATAATTAATTAATATTAATTAATAATTTACAACTTGAAATTCAATCAACAGACCTACCTCATAAAACTGGTAATCAGATTCAGTCATTTTTAGTAAGTGCTTTTTCTCTGTATCTGCCAACAGTTTGTGATCATGTTGATATATGTCAAATAAAACGTTTACAGTTTTCAGAAAATCATCCAGATCTTGATGATATTTAGGTCCCCTTTTCTTTTTGTCATACTTCAGAAGGCGGTTGAATTCCTTTATTTGGGTTTTCAGTCGGCTCTGTATGGCATTTACTGATATTGGATAAACATTATATGTGACCCACAATTTATGCAATTCCTCAGAAGTAGCTCTCAGTACAGCATCTGTTTTATAGTCTCCGAAACACAAACACCTTTCAATAACTTGCTTCAACATAGGCAATTTCCCTAAAGGAAACTGTTCTGCTGGCATAAAACGTACATCACCAAGTACTTTAGCAACTGTTTTCCTTGTAGAAGTCATACTTTATATTGCAAATGTTGAATTCAATGACAAATTGCAGTTGGAAACTTATAACAAAGGCACCTGAAAAAAAAACAAGTTTTCAATTTATTATGTTTAAAAAAGTTCATGAAGCAGCCCCACCCTCTATTCTTTAATCAAGCATAATGGATGCAAGATAACAAGGAAAAGTCATATCATGTGATCACTATGTCCATGTCAACATCCTTTTAGGGCAATGTTAGTAATCAAAAAGCCAAATCATGCTTATTTTAGAATTTCTTTTGTCACTAAGGTCCGTCGAAAGGGGGTCTATGGGTCCCAAAAATTAGTTTTTCTAAAATAACTCAAAAACTAAAGGTTTTATGAAAAAATACCACTCTTAATAATCTGTTCTAAATCAAATTCTGCATCTTTTGGTATGCAAACCATCTCTCTAGCATGTTCAGAAGAAGAGATATTGCCATTTTCCTGATTTTGCTAGTGCAGCATTAGATGTTTTTACAAAAACGGGGGTGGCCGGACACACGTTGGTGGCCACCAATTATTTTTTTCAGGAATCTTATTTTTATATCAAAAGCCAACTGTTAATGACTGATTAATTCTATCTTGAGTTTCAGCCCAGCCTAAATTACCATAATCTACATATGGGAAATGATCGAAAAACTGGTACCAAACCTCAAACTAAACCCAATTACCATCCAAACAACGCTGGAAAATAGGAAAGGCAGAATGTGTAGTGTTCCCAAATTAAAGACCCGACAAGGGACCTCCTCAACTCTGAAGGAAAATAGCTTGGTTGTCAGGGGGCCAAGACTTTTTAACCAACTTCCTAAGGACCTCAGAAACGTTACAGGGGTCAAAGTTGAAGTCTTCAAGAGAAGACTAGATGCCTGGCTCAGGACGGTACCAGATGAGCCTGGTGTACCTGGCTATGTGCGGTGGAGAGAGCAAGAGAGCAACTCGCTCCTCCACCAAGCCAGGCTTAGAGGCCGGGCCACCAGCTTGACCTTCGTGTGAAGAGAGACCGACGCACGAAACCGTAACGAGGTGTGTATATACACTACCAGTCAAAAGTTTAAGTACACATACCAGTTTCCAATGTTTTGCTGCTTAGTTCATGACATAAACCTCAAATGTAAACTTAACAGGTACTAGAGATGAATTTGCTTACCTGGCTTTCATATTGTATGCTTCAGTGCATCTGCCCTATGCAGTGTGTTGTAACACAGAAGCTTCTTCAAAATGTGTTAATTTACGTCTAGCATGCAGCCTAAAATTAATGCCATTAGCTCTGCACAAAAGTCCAAAAACAGTTTAAAATTCTTTATTGGGGTAGTGTGTTTTTTCAGAAGTATGCTAATTGCTAATACATGTGTTCAATTATTAACATGCGCTACAGGTCTTAACATATAAAATCCTTGCAGAGGAGCTAACTGTAGTTTAAGGTATATTTCTGTATTTCAAAAAGCAAATATGGGTGCCAAAGCTCAGTTAACAACAGAAAAAAGAGAGTCGATTGTAACTTTTAGAAATGAGGGCCAATCACTGAGGCAAATTGAAAAAAAATTAAAAGTTTTTGCGAATGCGGTTGCTTGTGCCATTAAACGGTACGAAGAAACTGGTCAAAATAAGGACAGAAAAAGGTCAGGGCGACCAAGAACCACAACAGGCTCAGAGGACAAGTATATCCGAGTCACCAGTGTGCGCAACAGACGCCTCACAGCACCTGAAATCAAAGCCCAGCTGAACAACTCCAGAAGTACAACAGTTTCAACATCAATTGTTCAGAGAAGACTAAGAGAGGCAGGATTAAAAGGACGAACTGCAGCAAAGAAACCAATGCTGAGACTCCAGAACAAAACGAAAAGGCTAAAATGGGCTAAAAAACACCACCGTCAGCTCACAGTTAAGGAATGGCCAGCACAGTCCCCGGATCTGAACCCCATCGAGCTAGTGTGGGATGAACTGGATCGACGAGTGAAAGCCAAGCAGCCATCCAGTGCTCAGAAGCTGTGGGAACTCTTACAAGAATGCTGGCAGCAGCTTTCACCAGACTATCTTCTTTCTCTTGTTGAGCGCATGCCTCGAATTTGTTCTGCTGTAATTGCTGCTAGAGGAGGCTATTTCGATGAATCTAAAATTTAGACTTTGCTTTTGGTAAATTGTCCTGATTTGTTGTTATTTAAGTTCCCATGTTTGTACTTATGAATTTGTCATGGTAACTTGGTTAATAAAGAAAAAACTTTAAACAAAATTTGAAATTTATGAATATTTCAGGGTGTACTTAAACTTTTGACTGGTAGTGTATATACAGGGTGGCGCAAAAGTCTCGCATCAGGCATTTTCAGTGTTGACTATATTATTATTCTTCTTTTAGGTAGGGGATGGCTGCAAAATTAACAATAGATAAGAGGGTGAGCTTGGTTTTAATGCATGGAATACCAGGTACTACAAATCGATGAGTCGGTACAGAATTTAAATGCTGTACCGATTCCTATGATGCGTGACTTTTGCGCCACCCTATATATGAAAATGAAAAGGTTTATTGGCAGACTATAGTCCATATGACAAATATTATTAATACAATGTAGTCCGGGGGCTTAATCATATAATTGTTCAAGTCATTCCAAAAGTGCCATTTTTGGACCACAGGTAGCTATGACCATACTAATTTGAATGTTTGCGGGAGCCAAGCTGGGCTCCCACTGTGGCGGCCATATTGGCCAAATCAAAATGGCCGCTGTCCAAAATGACATCCACTTGAGTACCAATACTAGTACAGGTTACATAGTTAACTTGATAAAAAATAAGTCAGCATCAACATCTTTTGCTATTAAACTTTAGTATATACGCAAGTACAATCTTCTTTATTCCTTTTACTCACAGTACTGCATCTCATGATAATGTCTATCCAATAGATGGCTGTTCACTGATTAATAGTCGTCATTGTTCAGGCAGCCACCCTCACACTTGCAGAGTGTCGTACATCGAATTCCAGCACTACTGCATTTGCAATTCCCTCTGCAGGCTTTAGTGCATCCGCAATGAAGGAGAAGAGCACATGCCTTACTGGCATCAGCGAGAGTTGTCCAGAAAGGGAGCCATTGGTTGCTGCGCTTGTCATATTCCCATCCCCATTTATCAAAAGCAGGGAGTGTCTGATGGCATGTGGTTGACTGCTTCCACACAAAACTTGCCTGCAACAATGACCTCTTGATATGCTGGAAGAGGGCAGCTTGGGTAGGTGGTATGCTGTCCAATGATCGACTGCCACTAGAAAACAGATGGTGCCTGGCTACGTTTACAGATGCTTGTCCACATGTTTTACTGTACATGAGCACAACAAACGTCTCAATGTGTGTCATTTCAGGAGATACTAGACTGAAGGACTCGGGGTCTTCAGTCAATTTGATCATGGTTTCAGTTAAGTTTGGTGTATTATTCCATGCAGTCCATGCTGTCTTCTTCCCACATCCAAGAAACAGACGTAGTGTCGCAGCCTGTTAGTGCATGGAACAGAGGTAGAGCCAGCGACTTTGATGGACCAAGCTGTGATTGAATGCTGTGCACTGGGATGTCTCGGTAATATTTGCCACTACCAAAACCAATCCAGAGTTCTGTTAGGTCAAGCTGTTGAAAGAATGCATGTTCCATGAAAATCACCACGTGACAAATTTCCCGTTTTGTTGCTGTCCAGATTGTCTACATCATGTGTAGTGAAAACTGAAAGTCTTGTATTTGTGGGTAGAACAATACCGTCTTCAGTGTGTCTTGCAAACAGCAAGAGCTACCTGTGTTTTGACTTCCATCACACGGTCATATGAGACAGAGAGCCCAAGGTGATGGGCATTCTCTATCTGGTGCTTGAATCTGGCATCTCTATGCAGTTTAATACCATGGTAAAGTGGGAATTGCGTTTCACGATCCCTATTGTGATGGATTTGGGTGCTGTCTGATGAAGATGCATATTTTACTGTGTTGAATATCAGCAGTTGGCACAGTGTGCACGCAATCTTCGCCCTTGTGCCCAGTTCAGCATCACTGTTGGATTGCTCTCTACTATGTTTATCGATATTACCTTTAGGACCCTGGAGGACAACATTGATGAAACCTAACAGTGTTTCTTCTATGGGGGACGTCAGGCATTGTGGAGAGAATGAACCATTAAATGGCTCTTGTTTCTGAAGGATTCGCTTTCTTAGTGCCATAGCAGCACGTATCAATAACACAGCTTCATCTTGATTGATTTGTGAGGAATGATAGCTTTGTTCTAGCACAGCACCCACTTTTGCCTTGTGGCTAATGAATACATCTCTCCCCTGTGCATAGGAAGCCCACTCAGGAAGATGCTCAAGCAGATGGTCTTTCAATCTTGTTGCATGAGGTTCTCTACCAGAACAGGGATGTCCTAGATCTGACATCATTATCTTGTACATTTCCCGTAAGTCAGACAACTTGTGGACCTCAGACTGAGAGTCATCCACAAATGCCACTAACTGTGCTATGACCATGGGATCAATTGGGGGAGGCTTGGGTTCACTTGAAGATCGACGTTCAACTGCACGAGCTCCATCACGAAGCCGCCAATAGCATTGTACATGATAACATGCATCCATTGCATGTGCATCAGAACCTGCAGTCAAGCGCCCATATAAATGCCAGTTGTTAGTTGTTTTTGCCCAATTCTTTAGATTTTGATCAATGTTGTCACTTAAGGCTCTATGAAGATCATGCTGATCCTCACCCAGACATATGATGCAGAATAATGTTTCTGGAGGTGATCCGTAACTTGATCTGAGTTTCTTCGGACTTATCCCAGCTGCACATTCATCTTGCGTGGCCACTTTTCCTCGTGCCCGCTTTACCCTGTAACTGTTGCATGCACTCCTACAACTTTTATGATACACTGCAGCATGTGATTGGAGGGTTGCTGCAATTCCTGAGCCATCATCGAGCTCATTAACCTTGATACCAGATGGAACAGCATTGAGCTGCACAAAATCATTCAGATCTCTTTCAAAAGATGAATATCCCTGTCTTTTGGCTGTTGTAATGCCTCGTCTTTGCTGGACTGACATAGGCAACACAGTGTCCAATTAATTCCAGTTATGTTAGTAGACATGTTGAGGTATTAATGTTCTACTACACACTACTAACTACACACTAACGAGATCTTCATATCTGCAGGCCTGAAGAGACTAGAATGTGAAGAAGACCACCACCGCATAGACTTGCTTCAGAGGAATACAGGTATGCCAACACCTGCAAAAATAATAAAAAATAGATTAATAGTGGACAAAATGTCAGTAGAAATCCAATGTAAAAGTTAATATAGCTGTTACAACCACAAATCTAAGTGCAATAATTATGTATCATGATTCAATTGACATAAAATGTACATTTCTTATAAAATAATATCAAATGTGGATATATACGACCTGACGTATATCTTGAATTAAAAAACAAATATCAGAACTGGATTCTCTATACTCAAAAACATACAAAAAATGTCATTATTTGCTGTTCTACTATGATTGGTTGTTATTTTATCGCCCAACGTCAGACCAGATGGCGGCCATCTTGGATTCGTCCATAATGGCCGCCACAGGGAGAGCCCATGTTGGCTCCCGCAAAAAAATGAATGCTTATGGTCATATCTACCCCTAATAAAAAAATGGTACTTTTGGAACAAAGGGAACAATCGGGGTGATTTTTTGGATTAAGCCCCCTGACTAATGACAGTTCATATACTAAGGAAAGAAATATATACAATTGATTAGAAATAATACTGCACTGTCGAAGTTAAGTGGAGCTACAGACAGACGTTTTCGTACCAAGAAGTCCATAGCTTAGAGGATAAATGGCACGACTCGTGGATAGCTTGGATGATCGGGTTGGTTGATTTTTTAATTCTTTGCATTAGACTGTGTTGAACACGTCTTGTTACCTCCGGGAAACTCGGGACATTGCGGGTAGCAAACATTTGCGAAGCTGAGCATCTCAGGGGTAATTTATGTAAGAGTCTAAAAGACCTGTTGTACAGCAAATTTAGAGTTCTGCCAGAACCTTTTTTATAATTCACCCAGAGTTGCTGTCCCTATATATTACTGCAGAAAGTACGAAAGAATGTCTTTAGCTTCACTTGTACAGAATCGAAAGTTCCTTTTGGTCATATTCGCTTTAGCACAGGCTTCGAGATTGTTTTCTTATATCCGAGTCATCATCACTCAAGGAGCTGGTAATAGTTTGACCCAAATACTTAAACTCTTGTACTTCCTCAATTACTTCACTATTCATTTTAAACCTTATATCAGCTGGCTGATTACAGCTTTTAGGATGAAATTGCATAACCTTAGTTTTTGTAACATTAAAAAGAATATTATGTTTCTGCGAATACACTTCGCAGACGTTTAGTAGCCAATCCAGACCTTTAACAGAGGGACTTATTAACACCATATCATTGGCATAAACTAAGTTATTTATCCTTGTGTTATCTATACAACATCCCACTGTTGCCTCATTAAGTGAAGCAATTAATCCGTCAATATACACTCCAGATATATATTATATATATATATATATATTTTTTTTTTAAGTGAGGTGGTTTAACCTCCTTGGCAACATCTAAGGTCATATAACGGAGGGGACCTACAGCTTTACGTGGAATCCGAACCACGGGTCGCTACATAATCTGGGCGCAGAGGACGGTCTCCCATCCAACTACTACCCAGACCCAATGTCGCTTAACTTCGCTGATCTTCGGGAAATGGTGTTATGACATCGGCCACGACATAGCCCTATATATATATATATAAAGGGTGTCCCAGAAGTCTTGGAGGGGTTTTATTTGACTATAACTTTTTTGTTTGGGAATCAAATAAAAAAAAAAGGTTGTAACACTTGAAAATATATTTATTGCGATTTTAATTACAAATTTAATATCTGGTGAAAATCTTCATTTTCATTGCGTAAATCTAAAATCGCATTAATGTACGTTATCCGACTCTGACGATCATGTGGTTTAATTTCTTGAGCAATTTGAATTTTGTACGGGTAAAGATTGATATCCTCTCTTAAAATTCGATGTAAGGAACTTCTTGAAATGTTTAATTCCTGGCTGCGTCGTCGGACGCTTTCACGAACCATCTCAACCCGAGTTGGACTTCGGCTTGTCCGAGGACGCCCAGTCCGTGGTTCGTCTCCCTGACCCTTTTCCATACGAAATTTAGCGATGTACCGTCGAATAGCTCGATCAGAAGTAACACAACGTGTGTTGAATTTTAATTGAAAAGCTCTTTGAGCGGCAACGATGAAAGAGTTCCACAGTAGCCACTCTTTGTTGCGCTTTCCAGGATTCCATTTTCATTAATCGCAGTAAGGGTACTTTAATTGAAAAATAAATAAATTAATCAAAAAAGAAAAAGGTTATAGCCAAATAAAACCCCTCCAAGACTTCTGGGACACCCTGTGTATATATAGTTCAAAGTCTTTCGTGTATTCAACACCTCATCAGGGAATGAGATGTTCGAAAAACGAAATCGTTTATTATTTTTTCCTCAGTGTTTGCATCATTTTTTATTTTTACGCGTTTCATTGTGAAATGCATCTCGTGCGTTTGTGTTCGTGGAAAAGATTGAGTATTCAGAGGTTTTTAAAATCACTGTAATATATACAGTTTCGCGTCCAGATTATCATCTCCGCAGCGCGAGTTTTCCCGCTGAGAAATGATTGCCTCGTGGCTTGATTCCTTTATTTCTTCGAACAGGGGTGGATACATCGTAATCCCGAGCCAATTTGAGTTCTGGCAAGGACAGACGGATCGAACGCACGACAGGATTATTTTCCGAAAGAAACGAGAGAATGAGGAAACTGATCCAAGTTTGACCAAGGAAGGAGAAGACGGTTGGCTCATTGAAAGATGGGCTCCCTAATAGATGGACTCGTTCCTACGTCATAGATTGCTTCCTCATGACCATTAAATATTAGTAGCTTAGTTAAATGATTAGAAATGAGAAATTTAGAACAAATGATTTCAGAATTAGTTTAATTATGTAATCGTTGAAGTTATACCTTATATATATTATATATATTATATATATATATATATATATATATATATATATATATATATATATATATATATATATATACACACACACACAGTGCTCGAAGTGGAAATTTTAAAGCAAGGGTGTGGTCTTTCAAAAATTTTGGTTAGCGTTGCCCCTCATATTTTAAGAATAATACAATTTTAAAAAGGCATTCTAACACGATAACTTAAGTTTAGTTCAATTTTTCAAGCATACGAAATCGTATTAAATTTTAAAAATTAGCTATTTGTTTTGTCAATTATATGTTGCAAAATAAGTTAATATACGGTTAACTTTTTTATTCGTGTAAAGGGACATAAAAATGCATTTATTAATCTCTATTTAATTGCATAGAATTGATTACATCAAGATATTTATATAAGAAAATTTTTGTTTATGGCATAGAATATAAAAATAGGTATTTAAAATATAAAAATAGGCAATTAAAATGCAAATTATTCAATAATATTTTTTAAACAAAAAAAATATGCTAGATTAAAATAATTTAAAGAGAGATTCATATCCCGTAGGAATTACTGCTTCAGGTTTTCTAGCTTGGCAAGCTGTATAATCCGCATCCCGTTTTCCTTTTGCAATCCATTTTCTCGCATATTCTTCTGGTTTGAAGAGAAGTTGTTGTGGTCCTGCAATCCTAAGGAAAAGTAATTTATCAATTTTTATACAATTTCTTGCTGATGTAACAGTGAAATTCATGCGACTGAAATAATTAGTGAATTTATTGCCGCTAATAATGATTTTAGTCTAGGCGGTACATCTTTTCCCTTATTTTGAATATATTCTCTAAATGCTTGCGCAGAATCTTTTGATGGCACTCGAAACTCATCACTCAAGAAACGAATGCTTTTGTCACCAAAGCAAATATCTTCATCCATTGGCCACCTCACAGGATCTAAAACTTCTAAGTTTTTTATTAATCTTTATATTTATCATCGTATCTGCTAGCATCTGTAAGGCGGGAAGCAACAGAAGTAAACATTCGCGTAGCAAATTTATCGACAAGGGACTTAAAAATGTCTCGTGATCAATGGCTTTCACTCTATTTGGAGAGTGCAAATTTACACCACAGAAAGTCAGTGTTTTTGCAGCATCCTGAGCAATGGTTGCGTACTGTTCTGGATTACTGATCATTGATAGAAATATACTCTCTTTTTGGTCAAGTAATTTATGGGCTCTTAATAATGTAGTTGACCATTGCTGTAGTTCGAGTGACAAATCTTCTTCCAATTCGGTCAGTGCATCTAACATCAAGCCAATATTTATCACAAAAGAAGCATCAGTTAATCGTTCTTTAAGACCTCGATATTGGGCTCTTTCTACTGAACTACTTCTAATGTCATTTTCAGCATTTTCAAAATGCTTAAACAATGAAGGTAAATCCTGCCAAACAGCCCTAACAGAACGTGCACTTGATGCGACCCAACGAACTCCTAAAATTCGGTCAACTTTTAGCAGCTGAATTATTTAACTGTGCCGCACACTCCTTGAGCTCATCGTAATTTTTTGGCGATGCACTATATATACTGTAGAGTTTATCAAAAAATGTCTTCATATAGCACACTCCCGACAGTTCTCTCACAACATCAGACACTGTTAGTTCTAAACGATGATTTGCACAGTACCATACAGTGAGCTGCGGATATAGTTCTAATAATTTTGTTGCAACACCAGCTTTTTTTCCTAGCATGTTTGATGCACCATCACGTGCAAATGACACCCAGCAAGAAGACAAATAATCTTGTGTAAAACCTAAATCTGAGAGCCTTTTAAGTAACACTGATGCAACTTCTTCTGCAGTTGTTATTTCTAATTCGAGAAGATCCAGAAACACACTTGTAGCTGTATCTGCTTCTGGAAACTGGACTCGGATGCAAATCACTAAAATAATTTTTTTGCTTACTGCCGATGATTCATCAATCATAATTCCAATCTTGAGCTGCTTTGAAACTATTTCACTAATCAATTTCTCTCTCATAACATTAGCAATATGAGCGCTAATATCAGCACATGAATGGTCACTGTGCGAAACACGACCCATGTTAGATCCATTCAGCCGTTGCAAGTCAACAAGATTGGGCAAGTCAGAGAATGGACGCCCAGTTTTGCATATGTAATAAACAGTTCGAAATACGCAACAAGTACATTCTAAAAATGAATTGTTTTGATTACTCACAACGTTTTCCAACGTTTTTTTAGACGCTTCAAGAGAAATTTCTTCCGCCTTTTTATGAGCCCTGCTGTTTTTGTGCTTATAAATTTTATTTCTCAACTGTCTCTGTTGTATTTCCATAGTGTCACCTCCAGTTCCAACAGTGCCATTTTTCCAGTCCTCACATAAACTTAATCCGTGCTCTTTTCCCGCACCAAGGGTAGAAATATTTTTGCATAAACTGCAATCAATGTTACCATCTTTAACATAGACCCATTTATATTGCCGCACCTTTTCTTCATACTGATCACTAGACCAACACTTAGGGGGAACAGCAGGATTCTTAGCAGGAACACTTTCTTCAACTTTCTTAGATGCTAAAGCGGGACTTTGTTTTGGCAAACGACTGGACATTTCAACATCTTGAATTTTTCTTTTATTTTCTTCCATGGGGCAAAGTATATAGCTAAATTTGTTTTAGAAAAAATGTCAGAGACTATCACAAATTCACACGAAATTATTAAAAAAATCAGAAATTGCGTAATGAATTTAGCACATCTTACAGGGTGAATTTACAAAGACCGTCTGACTCGGATATTCCAAGTCAAGGAGTGGGTCAGAATGCTATGTTCTGATTGGCTGCCGTAGAACTATATATTGGACGTTGATTGGTTCCGGCATGTATAGATTTCGCGCGCTTTCGTCCCCCACTAATTCAAGAAGTGGGGTGCGTGTTTACCCGCATTTCTTTCCAGCAAAGAAGTAAGGTTGTGCTGCTGACAAATTGAGAGAAGTTGGGGTGTGCACACCCCCGCGTTGCCGTCCACTTCGAGCACTGTGTATATATATATATATATATATATATATATATAATATATTATATATATATATGCAGTAAAATCACAGAATAACACGTGATCTTATTAATAAGCAAACAACCACAGGGAAAAGGAAAAATAAACACGAAGTCCGAGCGCTTTCGTGATATATTCACATCTTCAAGGAAAAACAAGTAATTACTTGTTTTTCCCTGAAGATGTGAATATATCACGAAAGCGCTCGGATTTCATGTTTCTTTTTCCTTTGCCCTGTGGTTGTTTGCTTATTTATATATATATATATATATATAATATATATATATATATATATATATATATATATATATTATTAGGGTGGCCCTTATTTTTCGAAATTGCAAATTTCACCGTCTCACCCCCTCAATATATTCCATTTGACAAAAAACCAAAATGTGCAAAATCTCAAGTAATTATAAATATTTTTATTGGTCCCGCACAAGGACTCATTTAGTTAATTATTGAAACATAAATACACGAATTTTTTATTAGCGTTGCATTATAAGGGCAAATAACAGCAGTTAAAGAACAGCATAAACTAAAATAGACATTGACTACTGATTAAGTAGAAACTGAATTGAACTAAACATTTTAGGACTGAAAGCATAGTAAATTTGGTCTAGTAAGGATGGTTGCTTATGAGGCCCCCCTAAATATTAATTGATTTTAATAAAACTTCTTTGGTACACGTTTTATATTAATAGGAAAAAAATGCGGTGGTGAGCCCCCCAAATTTTGGTTGATTGGGTGGTTCTTATACGTATAAGAACCACCCAATCAACCAAAATTTGGGGGTTTCACCCCCGCATTTTTTTCCTATTAATATAAAACGTGTACCAAAGAAGTTTTATTAAAATCAATTAATATTTAGGGGGCCTCATAAGCAACTATCCCTACTAGGCCAAATTTACTATGCTTTCAGTCCTAAAATGTTTAGTTCAATTCAGTTTCTACTTAATCAGTAGTCAATGTCTATTTTAGTTTATGCTGTTCTTTAACTGCCGTTATTTGCCCTTATAATGGAACGCTAATAAAAAATTCGTGTATATATGTTTCAGTAATTAACTAAATTTGAGTCCTTGTGCGGGACCAATAAAAATATTTATAATTACTTGAGATTTTGCACATATATATAATTTTAAGTTATCGGTTATGTGGGTTTTGTTAAATTAGGGCGTATAAAAAGGGGACTGTCTTGAGCATTTTACTATATAGAATTTTATCTGCAAATCCTCGTGCACTGAACTCTCCCTCACTTTTTTTCTGTCAGTAATATGTATAACTCTCTTTTAAGAATATATAACAGTAAAACTAAGATAAGAAGCAAGAACAAAAAAACAAGTTATTTATTCTTCTACTATATGAAGGTATAAGCTGCGTGCCATTCAGACGGCAATTATATTGAAAGGTCACGTGGGTTCTGTTTTGTTGTTGATCTGCGTCATATACTTGAAACCGTTTAAATACTGACAATTTGAGTTAAAGTACGAATAATACAGAATGAAAGTCTCACAAATGAGGTATGGCCCGTTATATAAAGTTTTTTCCAAATATACGTTTGCTAATGAGGCGAGAATAGAGTCCGATTATTTGCGAAAAATGTAGCTGATTAATTTCGGGAACAAATTCCCCTTTTAACTGAAGAAAAATCATGATCGGTAGTCATTTGTAAGAAAATGATCATTCGCCCTTTGTGAGCAGTTTTTCCCGTTGCTTCCATAGTCTTCCATACAAAGGACACCAAACAGCAACGGGTCAGCTGGTCTCTACGAAGCTATTTAAGAAGGGGGTTAAACGAAAGTGAAAATTTTAAAGCAGAGAAGAGAATCCGAATGAAAATTGTACAATGCGCGAACAAGCGCTTCTTATTGGGGGTTTAAGGCAAGATAAACATCGTCTCTTTTTAAAGGACTCTACCGAATTACTTTGAACTATGTTAGCTGGCAATCCATTCCACAAATTAACTATACGATTTGAATAAAAATTATTAGTTTCATTAGAATTAAAATGTTTACCCACTAATTTCAAATTATTATTATTACTGCTTGCGAAGGTGAAATATATTTTGTCGACGTTATCGAAACCTTTGATCACTTTAAACACCTTTTAAACCTCCACTTTTTTACAAATGAGAATAGATTTGATGTTTCTAAACGGGCAGCGTATGATGTGTTTCTAAGCCTGGAAATCATCTTTTGTTGCCCGTCGCTGCATTCTCTCCTTTCTGTCTATGTTCTGTCGTAAATATGGAGACCAGAACTGAATGCGGTATTCCAGGGGTCGGCGTACTAAAGAATTATATAATGTTAGCATTATTTTTTCGGACTTAAATTCAAATGATCTAAGATTCTATTTGTTTTTCTGACCGCTTCGATACATTGCTTATTCGGTTTAAGAGTCGGCAACAATAATACCTAAATCTTTCTCTTCCGTAACGCTCGTTAGCGTCTTGTCGCGCATAAATACTTTTTTTTAACATCGTTTCTACCGATATGCAACGTTTTAGATTTATCTTTATTAAAGTTCATTTACCAAATTTCTGCCCACTTATTAGTATCTTGAATCTGCAAATGTTCCGCCGCCGTTGTTCGTCTCCCAAAGTTTATCATCATCCTCAAATTTTGAAATTATACTGTTGATAATAATAATTCGTATGTCGATGTCATTAATATAAATAATAAAACGAACTGGTCCCAGAACTGATCCTCGAGAGACACCGCCAATTACACTTCAGTAATAAATGGCCTTCCTTTATTTTACGTCCGCTTGAGAGCGTTACAATCAATTTCGTGGGACTGGGATTTAGCTAATAATTTCGTATGGGGCACTTTAACAAACGCCTTTTGAAAATCGAAATGTATACATACACTGTTTTACTCTCGCCATACTGTATATATTTATGATATCCTTAAAGTTGAGCATATTAATAAAACAAGAGTGATTACGTTGAAAATCTTTAAATTATTAGGTAATTTCCGAGTTATTAACTATTTTGTCCCGAACGATTGTCTCCATAAGCCTACCAACTACTGAAGTCAAACTAATGGGACGATTATTTCCGGGGAGCGTTTGTCCCCTTTTTTAAATATTGGCGTAATGTTTGCAAGTTTCCAATCGAACGGAACTTCTCCATACTGTAACAGTTTTATTATTATTATTATTATTATTATTGTTGTTGTTGTTGTTGTTGTTGTTGTTGTTGTTAAATATATATATATATATGTAAGAGGAAAGGCTATTGTGCACATCATTATTTCAAATACCCTTGGGTAGAGCTTATCTGGATCTGGAGTTTTATTAGGATTAATTTTACCTATGGTCGTGAGAACTTCACTTTCACTGATGGTAAAATCGCGAAGCTTTAAACGATCGTCGTTGAGTATAATTACGGAACGAACGTGTTATTCATATTTTCGTTAGTAAACACGGAAGAGAAGAATTTATTTAAGACTTCCGTCATTCGTAAGTCCTCGTAAATTTGGTTTTGTTTTCGTCTCTGAGTGGACCAATTGTTCGCGAGACTTTTTTATTCCTAACATAATTATAGAATTCCTTCGGATTCAATTTAATTTGGTTCACTAGATATAGCTCATAGTTGCGCTTAGTTTGTCTAATAAGTTTTTTGCTCGCATTCTCGGTAACTCGTACGCATTTTCATTCGACAGATTATTATTTTTTTTTTTTAACCCTTTAAGACCCGAATTTTTTGTAGGGTTAAGTTATGAATGCGTGTACAGTATTTGAAACGTTAGCAATTTGTACCTTTCGTCCTTAAAGGGTTAAATTTGAAATATGCGTTCCTTTTTAACGTTAAGCTACTTTTAATTTCAGCATTCCATCATCCGTAGTCTTTGCGCGTGGTCTCGAAGAACTAGTCCCTTCTTGGAGCTGGGTCTTCGTTAAAATAAGAACTGGAGCAGCTAAACTTAGGCTATGAGGTTTTTATGCCTCAGGCTCGTATTACCAAGATGATGATATCAACGTTGGATATTCACTCCCAACTTAGGTAGTGTAGTCGTGTCTGGATTGTGACAAGAAGTTATATTCTGTGCACTTAAAGAAAGCCGAAAGTATTTTGTATTGAACGATGGGATTGTTAGCAAAGCAATTTCGGGCAGGTATTACCTTAATGTGTTCATCACTGTCATTCCGAAATGGGTTCACCACTACTACAATATGATGATGATGACTATTTTAGAGGAGTCTGTATTAACTTTTTTTTTTTATGTCGCTTGAAAACGAAGAAGAATAGTGTTTGCATTTAATTTTTTTTTTTTTTTTTTTTTCTACTGAACGTTACGAGTAATTTCTGGTAAGTTTTTAATATACATTATGATGCTCCTTAAAATTATATTCAGATATGATTTAATTAAGTTTCTAATGAAATACCAACCTGAAAGTGATTAAATAATGCGGAAAACCTTCTTTAGTCATATCCTGGGAACGTATTAATTTGATTATAAAAATTGCTAAATATGTACGCAAATACGCAACCAAAATGCTCGAAATATGCACTGAAATTCGCTCTTTTAAATAATTAATCAATCACCTTTCGAGTAAAATGTTGATTTTTAAGGCATTTTATGACTGAAAGCTGCAATATATTCTTAACATTTATTCATTTGAGGATAAAACAAAGCATATTTTGGAAAGAAAATCACTGGAAAAATAAAGCAAAAAAATGCAGTTTAGATACACAAAAATGTGAGGAAAAGCCCTCTTCTAAACAAAATAACACAATATATATGTTACGTTTTTTTTGCGAAATCGGTCTTTTTGCAAATTCTCCGGTCAGTTTGTAAAGAAACCAAAACAATAGTAATTTTACAAAATGACGTTAAATGTTTGATCATTTTGCAAAAACACAAAAATCGGTCAATTTGCAAAATCACCAATAATCTTGTCGGTGTATTTGCAAAATCTCTTGTCCTAATACTGTAGAACCTTCTAGCTCCTAACCTAACCAACCGTGTCATTGTGGTTAGGTTAGGAGCTAGAAGGTTCTACAGTATTAGAACAAGAGATTTTGCAAATGCACCGACAAGATTATTGGTGATTTTGCAAAGTGGCCGATTTTTGTGTTTTTTGCAAATTGACCGATATTTTTTTTTTTTTTTTGCAAAATGATCGAAACATTTAAGGTCATTTTGTAAAATTACTATTGTTTTGGTTTCTTTGGAGAATTTGCAAAAAGTCCGATTTCGCTAAAAACCCGTAACTTAATATACAGTGTATTTTTTTTATATAGGAAGGAGGATGCTAAGGATGAGCCCCCACAAAAGTGACCCCTCCATAGAAGATGGAGAGAGCCAAAAACAAAGTCTTCAAGGCTCAATGATGCCATTTTTCTATTTTTTTTTTAATATAAATTTTTAAAAGGTTGTGTAGTGTGTAAGATGCATTTGTGTGTAGTGAAGAACAGGGAGAAGTGTGTTTGAGAGCATGCTGGATTGCTCATAGGCAGTGGTGGGCACAGCTAACCGAAAAGTTAGCTTCGATAACCGCTAAACCGATAAACCGCTAAAAATTTTAGCGGAAGCTAACGATTGCCGCTAACCGCTAACTTTTATTATATGAATTTAGCTTCGGTTTGGTTTTTTGGCTCTAAAACCCATAGAGAGAGCTGAAATTTTAATATGTTGCAGCTTAGACAGAGCTTTCCAAAAAGGTATAGCATGCTAAGATCAGATGATGATCAAGGTGTACATAAATAATTAAATGAACAAATGAAATTAAACATTAGTTTACATTCAACATACAGTTTATTAACAGTACAAAAAGTATTAAACGAATCAAAAATATTAAGAAATAAAAATACACATAAAAAATAACTTTAATAATCTAATAATGCATTCACTCTGGCTTGGCCTCCTGCTCCTTCTCCATCGCCTCGACGTGATGCTGGTTGCCCTTCATGAACATCAGCCTCTCAAAGTTGGCATCTGACAGGGTGCTTATGATAACGTACGCTGTCGCTGACACTGTAAGACTGTAACGTCGTAAGTGAACTGAACTGCAGAATTACACAACGCTGCTCAGCTGCTGCTGCGTCGACCAATCACGTCTTGTGTTTACACGTGGTCAGCCAATAGCGTGCCAGACTGACTGTTGCAGACACGCTCAGAACAGACTGGAACAAACATGTATGATTTTAGGGTTAGCGGACTTAAATTTAGCGGAAGCTAATTGGTCCGCTAACGGTTCTCAAAGTTAGCGGAAACGCTAATCCGCTAACGGAAAAGTTAGCTTCGCTAATTAACGGTTAGCGGATTAGCGGAACCGTGCCCACCACTGCTCATAGGGTAGATGAGACGGAAAAAGATCGGCTGAGGAGGACAGTGATAGGAGAAACGGGAGTTCCAGCATTCCGTTTCCTGCCTAACGTCAACTCCGGAGAACTTTCCTGGTCGATTGATGTCTATAATCTTATATGTATATATATATATGTGTGTGTGTGTATATATATATATATATATTTTTTTTTTTTTTTTTTTTTGTTTCAAAGTATGACCGCTCATGGCCACCAAAAGAAAGGTGGACAGCAGAGCGAACACAGGACGAAGACTATGAAACAGCTAACGGAAGTGAACAATAGATGGGGAGGAGGAAGGGAAAAAAAATAAAAATATCATACTCACAACCGGTAAAGAAGTCGGGAGCGAAGGAGGAAGGAGAACAACCCGGTTACCGAAAAGTAGGGACCTTCCGATAGAATAGCGCCAAGCCTATCACAAGGCCCGACGCTCTCCAAAAAGGGAAAATACTATGTGCGCAGCGCAGAGTAAAGCGGACACTCCACCAGCAGGTGGGCAACTGTGAGTAAGATGTTACAATCGGGACATCGGGGCACCCGATCCCCGGCCATCAAATAGCCATGGGTCAGGTGGTGTGGCCAATACGGAGGCGGGCCAAAGCGCCTCCTTATGCGCGACGATGGAAGGAAGAGGCCCAACATCCCAATTTGGGTTTAATCTTGCAGAGTTTGTTATTTGTAGCGCCATCCCAGCGACTCTGCCACCGTGAGCGCAAAAACCTACGGAAGCCAGGGATATAATCGGAAAAGGGGAGGGACACGGGTGAAACCTGTAGTCGGCACGCGGAACGGGCAGCTCGATCGGCAGCCTCATTTCCAGCCACGTTAACATATGCAGGAACCCAGCAAAATACCACCACCTTGCCACCAGAAGCGACAAGGATATGGCACAGTAGCTGGATTCGTCGGACCAGTGGGTGGACAAGGTCAAAACACCAGGCCATCCAGGGCACTGCGGGAATCCGAATAGATGACAAACGACCCATCCGGATGCTCCCGCACCACCTCCAGAGCGCTCAGAATGGCATAGAGCTCCGCCATGAAAACGGAAGCCTCATCAGGGAGACGGGTACATCGGGGAGCAAGGGCAAACGACTGGGGAGCAGCCGCGGCCCCAACGCCCCCCGACGACCTCGAGCCATCTGTGAAGACCGCAACACATGCAGAGTGACACGCTGCATGCTGAAGGAATAGAGACCGAAGCAAGGCAGAGTCAGAATCGGCCCTGCGAACGGGGCGCAACCCCCTACAGCACGCAACAGGGGTGCTCTCCCAAGGTGAAACACCCCTGAAAGAGACCGGTATAACGGATGGAGTAGTGCCCATACCATCGAGGAGGGAGGTCACCGTGTCGGTGAAATACCAACCCCCATCCCGGCAGAAAGCCCTCAACCACCTGGAACAGAGGAGAAGTGGGAAGACGGAGGATCCGGAGATAGTGCTTAGCAATGAGGAACGACCTCCGATCCTCCAAGGGAGGGATGTCGCACTCAACCTGCAGACTATCAACCGGAGAGGAGCGGAAGGTGCCAGATGACATGCGCAGTCCTCTAGAGAGGACCGGATCCAGTATCCGAAGGGCCGTGCGGGAGGCGGAGCCATACACCACACTCCCATAGTCTAATTTTGACTGTACCAGGGACACGTGCAAACGGAGGAATGTCCGCCTATCCGCGCCCCATGTAGTATGCGACAGATGTCCCAACAAATCCAGGGTACGTCTCGCGGACTCGCGCAGCCGGCGAAGGTGGGGAACCCAGCTCAAACGGCTGTCGAAAACCATACCCAAGAAGCGTACTGATGGAACGAGGGCCAGAGGCTGACCCCCGAGTGTAAGGTTAAAGGCCGGGGTGGCGCCGGATCCCCGTCTCCTCGACGGAAGGAAGGCCACACACGAAGTCTTCGGGGAAGACAGCGTAAGGCCCACCGACGACGCCCAGCGTTCAACCCGATTGACCGCGAGTTGGACTTGCCTCTCCACGAGGGGGGTACTCGTCCCCGCGGCATAGACAGCCAGATCATCTGCGTAGATGGAACAGCGCACCGAGGGCGGAAGGGCTCCCGGTAGCGCAGACATAACCAGATTGAAGCAGGAGACGCTCAAAACACACCCCTGGGGCACCCTCCTCCTGAACATACAGGTCAGATAGGGCCGCCCCATTACGGACGCGGAAAGTGCGACGGCAGAGGAAGTTACGAAGAAACGTGGGCAAAAAGCCCACAAAACCAAGAGACTTCAAACGGTCAGAACAAGATTCCGGCGGGAAAATGCCTCCCGTACATCATGGCCAAGGAGGAGAAGGGGGTCCAGAGTACCCCGAAATCGACGAAAGCCATACTGGGTCGCGGGGTATAACCCAAGCGACTCCAGTGTAAAGGGAAGTCGGACGGCCACCATCTTTTCAAGGAGCTTGCATAAGCAGCTCGTCAAGGCAATAGGCCGATAGCCCGCCACCTCCGCCGGATCCTTCCCCGGATCCTTCCCCGGCTTAGGTATCGGGACCACAATCGCCTCCCTCCAACGGGAAGGGAACGACCCCTCAACCCACACCCGGTTGAAAAGATCCAGCAAGAAGTGCAGGGCCATCGGGTGCAGATTCCAAATAAAGTCATACGGAATGTCATCAGGGCCAGGGGCGGAAGAACGACGGGTTGCCAAGGCAGCCCGAAGTTCCCGCATCGTAAAGAGACGGTTATAGGGCTCGTTCCCAGGGGGCGGGAACGTGACCTCCGATAAAGGACGATCCACAGCTGAAGGCGAACGGGAAACCGCAGCAAAAGCACCGGCCAGCCGATCGGCCACAGCAGCAGGATCCGAAAGGAAGCTGTCCCCGTCCCGAAGGACAGGGCGACTAGCAGGGACCGGCTTCCCCTCGATACTACGTACCTTCCGCCACACAGCAGCAGAAGGGGTAGATGAGGAAATGCCGGACACAAAAGCACGCCAAGAGGCCCGACGGGCCAACTTGAGAGTCCGGCGGGCGAAAGCCTTCGCCCGCCGCATCTCAATCAAGTGGTCCCCGCGCCGGGTGCGGTGGAAGCGGCGCGTTGCCCTCTTCCTCTCGCACACCGCCTGGTGACATGCTGGAGTCCACCACGGGACGCTACGCGTCCGCGGGTTACCGGAAGATCGAGGAATACAGTCCTCCGCGACGCTCATCACCACCCGCTCGAAGAACTCCAAGCTCTCATCCACAGAGCCAAAGCTCAATACCGAACGGACAATGACGGAACGAGCTCTGAAAGATGGCCAGTCAGCCCGCGCAAGGCACCACCTCGGTCGAGATGAGACGCCCGGCTGCGGTCCGACCGGCTCAAGACAGACTGGGTTATTAAAATTAAAATGAAATTATCCATTCAAATTCAAATTTAAATAAATTAAATTGCCAGTTTGAACGCGCCCTAAAAGAAAGCCGTGTGACTTGCGATTTGAGCGAATTCTGGAAGTTTCCGCGAGCAGGGCAGGAGTCCAAATTTAGCCGAGCGCGGTTATTATATATATCGCTTTCAGACAGTGAAGTTTAGCTTTGCATTCAGTAATTATCAATAATTCTCCGAATAAGTTTCGGATCCAGAAGGATCCTTTGCATTTTTGTTAATTTCTTAATTGAATTTCAGGTTAATAACATTTAAGTTGGAGTGACTGAAAAACGAACAAGTTTTTCAAACCTACGCTGGTGTTCAGTATATTTCTTAGTTTTAAGTTAGCTATTTAAGATTAATTTCCATAGAGGTTTATTTTCTAGTGTTTTGTTGAGGTTTTTGACCTTATAATTTACAGTTCGTTTATTTCGTTAGTATGGTTAGGTTTTTTTTGGCATGTTCTTTAAACTTGTGTTAGGGTTTTTGCTGCTCATAAGTAAGCTTGGGCCTACAGGCTTACAATTTCGTGTAGGAAATAAATTTATTAGGCATAATTCTAACATAATTGAAAAACTTGTTAATGGTTGAGGCTTGTATTCAACATAGGTCAGATCGATTAGTCTCACTTTTTTATTTTTCATACGGTACTGTACTTACTAAACTAAGCGTAGGTTTGATTTTGCATAGGATAAGTTGGGACTTACCCTTAACTTATCTATCTGCATTCGATAGTCATTTTTTTACAAGAGCCTCAAGCAGGCCTCGCATTGCCTGGGCATTTTTTAGTCACTTATAGGCTGATTTTACATACTGAATGTTATTTTACTACAAACCCTAAATCAGCATTTCAATATTTAAGAGTAATCTCATTTGAGGTGGGGACCTAGTAATTTCCCTCCTTGCCCATTTACAATGGAGATAGATTTTGAGGATTCTGTTTTGGGATTGATCAATACAAAGGAAACAGCAGAAGATATTAATTCCGTTGTAGACAGTTGTAAAGCAGCTGCACGGGAATCAGTAATATCTAGGGATGTTTTAAAAAGAAAAATCACTTGTACCTTAAACAAAGCTTTGAAACTTCTAGATACAAATGAGCTCACAAAAGAAAACTTAAAATTACAGTCTAACTTTATCATTTCAGCTTTGGAGGATATTAAAACATATGATGCAAAGTTGATAGAGATTTATAGGACTCATAAATTGTTTAACCTTGACAAAAAGTTGTTTGAACGAGAGATTGATTTGCAGTCTGATTACCATTTTGACATCAATACTTCGTTGGCTAATGTAACTAAAGCTGTAGAGGATCATAATATAGCGGAAACTTCTCAAAGTAATGCCTCCTTCAACGTCAATGAAGGAAACCAGCCCAATTCAGAAGGACTTGGCAATCTTTTGTCAGGTTTTAAAGCCGTGTTAAGACGGGAAGCACCTCCTCCTAATTTGCAGTGCAATACATTTAGCAGAGCTGGGCAGTATTTAAATACATTTGTATTTAAATACGTATTTAAATACATTTGTGTATTTAGAACTGTATTTATAAATACATTGTTTTTCATGTATTTAAATACAGTATTTAAATACTTTAATGAGTATTTAAATACAATGTATTTAAATACTCAAAATATAAAAATGCAAATACTTTTACTGGTTTAATACACGTTCTGTACTAGCACAGTACGACGCGTCGACAGTGTAGTACAGCATGGTTCATGTTTCAACGTGTCAGTTCAATCCGTTGTGTGCCACTCTTAGTCGAAAGCGGTTGATTTCTTTATCGTGTGCGTGTCATGGCTTAGTGAATTAGTGAATGCATATGTTAAAATTTGTATGTATTTAAAATGTATTTACAAATGTATTTAAATACAATTGATGTATTTTGTATTTAGTATCTAAATACATTCGTAAAATGTATTTAGTATTTAGTATTTAAATACATTTCTCCCATGTATTAGTATTTAGTATTTAAATACATTCAATGTATTTATTGCCCAGCTCTGACATTTAGTGGTGTATCTGACAAGGATAATTTTCAGGGTTTCCTTTCACAATTTCAAAATGTTATAGGTTCTAGAGTAGATCTTACAGATTCTTCTAAACTTGCATACCTAAAGGGTTATCTTAAGGATTATGCTTATACCATAGTTAAACACCTTTCAAATACTGATGCAAATTATGAAATAGCGCTGGATCTTCTTAGGGCTGAGTTTTTGGATATCCCTTTCATAACTGATGAAGCTTTTTGGAAAATAGTTCATGCTAAGCCTATTGAAGAATACCAGTATGATAAACTTTGTATTTGGTTAAATGAAGTTAGGGCTATGCTGTACGATCTTAAGAATTTTGAAATAGACTTCTTTGCAGACAATTCGCCTGGTAATAAATTAATGAGCCATATAATCTATCATAGGCTTCCCTTGTCATTTAGAAAAGAGTTAAGCCATAGAATTAATTCAAACTACCCATCTTTGAAAGAAATTTTAGGCAACTATGTCTTTGTTATCCGGACCCTTCAGAAATTAAGACCTTCAAAATATCAGTCAAATAACAAAAATGAAAATAATAACGCCCATACTTTTAAATCTAATAAACCTTCGTCAAAATCACAAACTATGGCTCAAACCCCAACTTTACAAAATTTTAAAACAGAAATTAAAGTTAATGACTTAGCGCCAAAGACTAATACTTTCTATCCGTGTAAGTTTTGTCAGGGCAGTCATAGCATGTTAAAATGCCCGAATTACGACACCCTTAAAAAACGTCTAGATCGCTGCCGAGAGCTCAAACTTTGTTTCATGTGTTCTAGTGAAAAGCATTCGAAGGATGTCTGTCCCGGTAAAGATTCACGAATTTCTTTCCCTTGCGCAGTTTGCTTTCAAAAGTCTCACATTTCTGCTCTGTGCCTTAAAACTTCTCCATCATCATCATGACTATTGCAAGAAAAGTCATTTGTGGTGCATTCTGGGGTTGTTGCAGCGGAGGGTTGTAATGAATCATGATTTTATAAAAATTATTTACTTTCCACTGTGACTTTGGATTTCGGGTTGGGGGACAACGTTGTCAGTGTGCGATGTTTATTGGACACAGCTTCTCAAAGGTCGTACATTGGCCCTTCTGTGGCCCTTGATTTGGGACTTGGTTTTGGACAAACTTCAAACTCATAAATGCGAACTACGGACGTTTACCGGTGTTTCTACTAAGCTTTTGAGGGAGGCTGAAGTACATATTCAGTTAAACTCTCATGACTTTACAAAGTGTTCCTGCCTGATAGATAGTGAAATGTCCTTGGACTTCTCTGTCACAGGGTTACGAGATCATATAAACAACCTTTCAAAAAGCTACACATTAGCTGACTCACACTACAAGAATCAGAATGACGATAAGGTTCGGGGAATCCGTGGCCTTCTGGGGGCTGATGTACTCCAAAATTTTAAAAAGTTCCAACTAAATAGCTCTATTCCAGCTTTCGTTGTTGCTCGGGGTATAATACCATTTGGTAAAGTATCTTGTAGCGCAACGAAGAGAAAGGAGTTAGTTGAAAATTTAACTGACCCTCACCCAAAACTTACTAACCCCCAGTCGGAGTCCGTAGGCCAAAAATCCTGCGTGGCACCGCCGGCTGATTTTAAAACTAACAACTTTAGAGAGGTCGAGAAAAAAGTGGAAAATGAGGCCATTAGTAACCTTGGGGTTGCGAATTCACCTGACTTGTCTGAATCTGATTCTTGTAACCACAACAGTCATGATAGTGAAACATCTGCTAATTTTCATACAGCTAAAGCAACGGTGGACGTTTGCAATAGTATAAACTCAAACTCGAACTCAAACTCAATATTGTCCAGATCGGGTATCCTAAACTGGGGTCGCGCCACCGGCAACGATGCGCCGCGGTCGCAGTGCGAAGGGAGTGATTCCGGTCCAGTCATAAAAATCAGCAGAGAGCCCTCCTCACCCCAACACTTGGAGTGTGTCGTGAATACTATCTTGCAGCCTTCTCCTACTTATTTCAACCCATTATCGGTTTCGAAATCTGAACCGAACTTAGACTTAGGATTAGAAAACCTATTCAAAATGGAGTCAATTGGCATAAAGAGTGAGCACTTAGGTAGTTTAGACGAGCTTAAAATTAACCAGTTTAATGACTCTATAGAATTTAAAGAAGGGAAGTACTTTGTAGAACTACCATGGCATGACGATCGTATAGGACAAGTCCCTTCCAACTGCAAGATAGCTCTAGCCACACTCAATAGAGTAGTTAAACAATTAAAAAGTAAGAACTTGTTTGAAGGTTATGCTGCTGTATTCCGTCAACTATTAGCAGATAGTATTATCGAACAGTTTTCTGTAAATCCCTCAGATTATCACAATTTCATATGGATACCCCATAGACCGGTTGTAAAGACAGGACTTCAAGTTACAACTAAAATACGACCTGTATTTAATTGTAGTCTCAAGACTAATGAAGGCATTTCATTAAATGAAGCAGCATATCCTGGAATAGATTTAATGTCATCTTTATTTACCCTGCTATGCAAGTTTAGAAGCAATCCCTTCGTTTTGCTTTCTGATATCAAACAGGCTTTTCTGCAGATTAAATTAAAATTAACAGAAGACAGATGTAGATTTTGTTTCTTTTGGGTGGACAACAATGATAAGATAATTACATTCCAATACACTACTCTTGTCTTTGGACTTGCGAGTTCACCATTTATTTTAAACTATTTGATTAAACATCATGTGAAATTTTATCCCAATGATTTGGTCTCCGACGTACTGAATAATAGTTTTTACGTAGATAATCTCATTTACACTCATTACGACCCTGACATACTGCACGGGGTTTATCAAAAAGCTTATTCACGTATGTCAGGAGGTGGTTTTGAACTTCGTTCGTGGAACTCTAATCTCCATGAATTGAAAGAGGATATGGTAGAGCAGGGAAGGGCGGAAGATCACGGTAGTGGTTCAGAAAGAGTACTTGGTTACTTATATGACGTCGAACCTGACCAACTTAGGTTAAATGAATATGATCTTGATAGCCATGCTAATACAAAGCGTCAAATATTATCGCAAATATCAAAGGTGTTTGATCCCTTATCATTTTTCCTACCTGTCACTATCAAAGGGAGGGTCCTAATGCAGAAACTTTGGTATTTAGAATTGAATTGGGATCAGGAAGTGGAGTCTGCAGAACAAAAAGAATGGACAAAGATCTATAACGATTTGATCAAACTTAAACAACTCAAAATCAATAGAATGGCGTTTAGTGAGAATGAAACTGTTAACTTGGCAGTATTCTGTGATGCCAGCATGGCTAGCTATGGTTTTGTTATTTATGCCGTTAGCCAAGATAAATCATATTTGTTGTTCTCCAAGGCTAAAGTTGCTCCTTTAAAGGGTAGAACATTACCATCATTGGAACTTTTATCAGTATATTTGGCTCTGAAATGTTTGCCCGAGTTACTAACCAGTTTTAAAACATCATTTCAGTCAATTGAAATTTTTGTTGATGCTCAGATAGTCTTGAGTTGGGTTCTCAATGAGAGTTGAAATGTAAAGAACAAATCAATCTTTGTTAAAAATCGCATTCAAGATATCAAGACTAAGAAGAATGACGTTCAGGAGAACTTTAACACTAATATCAGTTTTTTGTATGTTGCTACTCAGGAGAATCCATCTGACTTAGTGACTCGTGGTATCTCATTTAAAGAGTTCAACTCTAAGCTGGATTTTTGGCTAAGTGGTCCTAACTGGTTGTTGGATCCGTCTCTCAGACCCAAACATCAGTTACAATGTCTCTCTCTCCCAAACAAAGTCAAGGTTGAGCAAGCTCGAAATAGCATCATAACATCAGTGATAGTTAATGATAAACCAGAATCAATTTTAGATATCACCAGATATTCCAATATTTACAAGCTATATAGAGTAACAGGTTACGTACTAAAGTTTGTGTTTAGATTAAGACGCAAAACGGTCGATGTGAATTTTGCTTCCAAACTTTACTGGTTATATATCATGCAGCTCGAGTCCTTCAAAGTTGAGAATGGGTTTCTTGAGAACCAAGCTTCTCCACCAAAGACAATTTCAGAAATTCCCACCCTAGTTAAAAACTTAAATTTGTTTTTGGATGAACATGGTTTGATTAGAAGCAAAGGAAGAATAAGTAAAACAAATTACTATGATTACAACATCATTAATCCTATATTATTAGGCGAACATCACCCATTAACTGCTTTGATCATAAGAGATTGTCATCTCAAATGTAAACATCTTGGCCTACAATCCACACTTAGTATGCTTAGAATGCAAGGTTACTGGGTAACTGGAGCTCGACAAATAATCAAATCCATTCTATCAGAATGTATACTGTGCAAGAAATTCAATCAGTTCGCATATCAATACCCAAAATTCACAAACTTTACCAAAGCTCAAATGAATTTCTTCCACCCTTTCAAACACTTAGGAGTAGATTTTACGGGTCACATTTTCGTAAAGGATTTTAATACTGGAAAACCTGTGAAAATGTATATACTCCTTTACACTTGCCTCAATATCAGAGCAATCCACCTAGACTTACTACCAGATTTGACATCTCGGACGTTTTTGTCATCCTTCCAGCGCTTTACAAATCTCTATGGCGTGTGTGACTCTATTTACAGTGATAACGGTACAACCTTCGTTGCTGCCGGGAAAGCCCTCGAACAATGTTTAACATCCGACGAGTTTTCGGAGCACATGCGAGAAAATAACATTAAACACATCAAACTTCCCGTTTACTCGGCGTGGATGGGAGCGGCCTGGGAACGTCTTATTAGAATAGTGAAGAACTGTTTATACAAATCAATCGGACGTTCTACTTTGAACTATTTCGACTTCATAACTTTGTTGTCGGATATTCAAAATGCGGTGAATTCGCGACCACTGACATACATATCTTCCGGAAATGATCTTACCCCACTAACCCCGAACTCTTTCCTCAAGATTCATTCCAATAAATTGCTTGCTCTTAAATTTGAAGAGGATTTAGATCAGTGGTTCTTAACCTGGGGGGCGCGCCCCCCTAGAAACAGGAATTTCTCTAATTGTATTTGTTATTCTCTTAACGAGAGCATGGGCTAATATTGAGAAGTTATTGAGAATGTTATTTTGATTGAAGGGGGGCGTGGAGGGAAGGACCAATTCCTAGAGGGGGCATGGTAGTAAAAAGGTTAAGAACCACTGATTTAGATGATCTGCTGTGGGAAAGAGAGCCCCTGTCACAAAAGCAATAACATCATCGCTTCAACAAATTCATCAAAAATTTAATGATTTTAGGAAGATGTGGTACGATTCTTACTTGTTGAGTTTGCGTGAACACAGCCGCGACTTGTTCCAAACAAATTGGGAAAACCGTATAAATGTTGACGATGTAGTACTCATAAAATCTCGTATCAAATCCAGACCTTTTGGCAGATGGGTAGAGTTGTGCAACTTATCATCGGTGACGACAACAAAGTTAGAAGTGTTATTCTTAAGAGAGGAGATGGTCAAAAAGTGAACTACCATATATGTCACTTGTATCCTCTCGAATTGTCCATTACTCATAAAGGATCTACTCAAACTCAGTTTCAAAATAATCAAACTCAATCTTCTCAGATTCACACTTCTAATCAGAAATCTCCTACTCTTGACCAACATCAAAACGTTGTACGACTTTCCAGGCCCAAAGAAAAGCAGCTTTAGATTGTCTTCAGAAGATGAAAGATCAATTGGATTAAATTTAGCTTAAGATACGATATTCCTTAAAAAACGAATAACGCTTTTCTTGCCGCGGAGGTTATTAAAATGAAATTATCCATTCAAATTCAAATTTAAATAAATTAAATTGCCAGTTTGAACGCGCCCTAAAAGAAAGCCGTGTGACTTGCTATTTGAGCGAATTCTGGAAGTTTCCGCGAGCAGGGCAGGAGTCCAAATTTAGCCGAGCGCGGTTATTATATATCTCGCTTTCAGACAGTGAAGTTTAGCTTTGCATTCAGTAATTATCAATAATTCTCAGAATAAGTTTCAGATCCAGAAGGATCCTTTGCATTTTTGTTAATTTCTTAATTGAATTTCAGGTTAATAACATTTAAGTTGGAGTGACTGAAAAACGAACAAGTTTTTCAAACCTACGCTGGTGTTCAGTATATTTCTTAGTTTTAAGTTAGCTATTTAAGATTAATTTCCATAGAGGTTTATTTTCTAGTGTTATGTTGAGGTTTTTGACCTTATAATTTACAGTTCGTTTATTTCGTTAGTATGGTTAGGTTTTTTTTGGCATGTTCTTTAAACTTGTGTTAGGGTTTTTGCTGCTCATAAGTAAGCTTGGGCCTACAGGCTTACAATTTCGTGTAGGAAATAAATTTATTAGGCATAATTCTAACATAATTGAAAAACTTGTTAATGGTTGAGGCTTGTATTCAACATAGGTCAGATCGATTAGTCTCACTTTTTTATTTTTCATACGGTACTGTACTTACTAAACTAAGCGTAGGTTTGATTTTGCATAGGATAAGTTGGGACTTACCCTTAACTTATCTATCTGCATTCGATAGTCATTTTTTTTACAAGAGCCTCAAGCAGGCCTCGCATTGCCTGGGCATTTTTTAGTCACTTATAGGCTGATTTTACATACTGAATGTTATTTTACTACAAACCCTAAATCAGCATTTCAATATTTAAGAGTAATCTCATTTGAGGTGGGGACCTAGTAATTTCCCTCCTTGCCCATTTACAATGGAGATAGATTTTGAGGATTCTGTTTTGGGATTGATCAATACAAAGGAAACAGCAGAAGATATTAATTCCGTTGTAGACAGTTGTAAAGCAGCTGCACGGGAATCAGTAATATCTAGGGCTGTTTTAAAAAGAAAAATCACTTGTACCTTAAACAAAGCTTTGAAACTTCTAGATACAAATGAGCTCACAAAAGAAAACTTAAAATTACAGTCTAACTTTATCATTTCAGCTTTGGAGGATATTAAAACATATGATGCAAAGTTGATAGAGATTTATAGGACTCATAAATTGTTTAACCTTGACAAAAAGTTGTTTGAACGAGAGATTGATTTGCAGTCTGATTACCATTTTGACATCAATACTTCGTTGGCTAATGTAACTAAAGCTGTAGAGGATCATAATATAGCGGAAACTTCTCAAAGTAATGCCTCCTTCAACGTCAATGAAGGAAACCAGCCCAATTCAGAAGGACTTGGCAATCTTTTGTCAGGTTTTAAAGCCGTGTTAAGACGGGAAGCACCTCCTCCTAATTTGCAGTGCAATACATTTAGTGGTGTATCTGACAAGGATAATTTTCAGGGTTTCCTTTCACAATTTCAAAATGTTATAGGTTCTAGAGTAGATCTTACAGATTCTTCTAAACTTGCATACCTAAAGGGTTATCTTAAGGATTATGCTTATACCATAGTTAAACACCTTTCAAATACTGATGCAAATTATGAAATAGCGCTGGATCTTCTTAGGGCTGAGTTTTTGGATATCCCTTTCATAACTGATGAAGCTTTTTGGAAAATAATTCATGCTAAGCCTATTGAAGAATACCAGTATGATAAACTTTGTATTTGGTTAAATGAAGTTAGGGCTATGCTGTACGATCTTAAGAATTTTGAAATAGACTTCTTTGCAGACAATTCGCCTGGTAATAAATTAATGAGCCATATAATCTATCATAGGCTTCCCTTGTCATTTAGAAAAGAGTTAAGCCATAGAATTAATTCAAACTACCCATCTTTGAAAGAAATTTTAGGCAACTATGTCTTTGTTATCCGGACCCTTCAGAAATTAAGACCTTCAAAATATCAGTCAAATAACAAAAATGAAAATAATAACGCCCATACTTTTAAATCTAATAAACCTTCGTCAAAATCACAAACTATGGCTCAAACCCCAACTTTACAAAATTTTAAAACAGAAATTAAAGTTAATGACTTAGCGCCAAAGACTAATACTTTCTATCCGTGTAAGTTTTGTCAGGGCAGTCATAGCATGTTAAAATGCCCGAATTACGACACCCTTAAAAAACGTCTAGATCGCTGCCGAGAGCTCAAACTTTGTTTCATGTGTTCTAGTGAAAAGCATTCGAAGGATGTCTGTCCCGGTAAAGATTCACGAATTTCTTTCCCTTGCGCAGTTTGCTTTCAAAAGTCTCACATTTCTGCTCTGTGCCTTAAAACTTCTCCATCATCATCATGACTATTGCAAGAAAAGTCATTTGTGGTGCATTCTGGGGTTGTTGCAGCGGAGGGTTGTAATGAATCATGATTTTATAAAAATTATTTACTTCCATGTGACTTTGGATTTCGGGTTGGGGGACAAGTTGTCAGTGTGCGATGTTTATTGGACACAGCTTCTCAAAGGTCGTACATTGGCCCTTCTGTGGCCCTTGATTTGGGACTTGGTTTTGGACAAACTTCAAACTCATAAATGCGAACTACGGACGTTTACCGGTGTTTCTACTAAGCTTTTGAGGGAGGCTGAAGTACATATTCAGTTAAACTCTCATGACTTTACAAAGTGTTCCTGCCTGATAGATAGTGAAATGTCCTTGGACTTCTCTGTCACAGGGTTACGAGATCATATAAACAACCTTTCAAAAAGCTACACATTAGCTGACTCACACTACAAGAATCAGAATGACGATAAGGTTCGGGGAATCCGTGGCCTTCTGGGGGCTGATGTACTCCAAAATTTTAAAAAGTTCCAACTAAATAGCTCTATTCCAGCTTTCGTTGTTGCTCGGGGTATAATACCATTTGGTAAAGTATCTTGTAGCGCAACGAAGAGAAAGGAGTTAGTTGAAAATTTAACTGACCCTCACCCAAAACTTACTAACCCCCAGTCGGAGTCCGTAGGCCAAAAATCCTGCGTGGCACCGCCGGCTGATTTTAAAACTAACAACTTTAGAGAGGTCGAGAAAAAAGTGGAAAATGAGGCCATTAGTAACCTTGGGGTTGCGAATTCACCTGACTTGTCTGAATCTGATTCTTGTAACCACAACAGTCATGATAGTGAAACATCTGCTAATTTTCATACAGCTAAAGCAACGGTGGACGTTTGCAATAGTATAAACTCAAACTCGAACTCAAACTCAATATTGTCCAGATCGGGTATCCTAAACTGGGGTCGCGCCACCGGCAACGATGCGCCGCGGTCGCAGTGCGAAGGGAGTGATTCCGGTCCAGTCATAAAAATCAGCAGAGAGCCCTCCTCACCCCAACACTTGGAGTGTGTCGTGAATACTATCTTGCAGCCTTCTCCTACTTATTTCAACCCATTATCGGTTTCGAAATCTGAACCGAACTTAGACTTAGGATTAGAAAACCTATTCAAAATGGAGTCAATTGGCATAAAGAGTGAGCACTTAGGTAGTTTAGACGAGCTTAAAATTAACCAGTTTAATGACTCTATAGAATTTAAAGAAGGGAAGTACTTTGTAGAACTACCATGGCATGACGATCGTATAGGACAAGTCCCTTCCAACTGCAAGATAGCTCTAGCCACACTCAATAGAGTAGTTAAACAATTAAAAAGTAAGAACTTGTTTGAAGGTTATGCTGCTGTATTCCGTCAACTATTAGCAGATAGTATTATCGAACAGTTTTCTGTAAATCCCTCAGATTATCACAATTTCATATGGATACCCCATAGACCGGTTGTAAAGACAGGACTTCAAGTTACAACTAAAATACGACCTGTATTTAATTGTAGTCTCAAGACTAATGAAGGCATTTCATTAAATGAAGCAGCATATCCTGGAATAGATTTAATGTCATCTTTATTTACCCTGCTATGCAAGTTTAGAAGCAATCCCTTCGTTTTGCTTTCTGATATCAAACAGGCTTTTCTGCAGATTAAATTAAAATTAACAGAAGACAGATGTAGATTTTGTTTCTTTTGGGTGGACAACAATGATAAGATAATTACATTCCAATACACTACTCTTGTCTTTGGACTTGCGAGTTCACCATTTATTTTAAACTATTTGATTAAACATCATGTGAAATTTTATCCCAATGATTTGGTCTCCGACGTACTGAATAATAGTTTTTACGTAGATAATCTCATTTACACTCATTACGACCCTGACATACTGCACGGGGTTTATCAAAAAGCTTATTCACGTATGTCAGGAGGTGGTTTTGAACTTCGTTCGTGGAACTCTAATCTCCATGAATTGAAAGAGGATATGGTAGAGCAGGGAAGGGCGGAAGATCACGGTAGTGGTTCAGAAAGAGTACTTGGTTACTTATATGACGTCGAACCTGACCAACTTAGGTTAAATGAATATGATCTTGATAGCCATGCTAATACAAAGCGTCAAATATTATCGCAAATATCAAAGGTGTTTGATCCCTTGTCATTTTTCCTACCTGTCACTATCAAAGGGAGGGTCCTAATGCAGAAACTTTGGTATTTAGAATTGAATTGGGATCAGGAAGTGGAGTCTGCAGAACAAAAAGAATGGACAAAGATCTATAACGATTTGATCAAACTTAAACAACTCAAAATCAATAGAATGGCGTTTAGTGAGAATGAAACTGTTAACTTGGCAGTATTCTGTGATGCCAGCATGGCTAGCTATGGTTTTGTTATTTATGCCGTTAGCCAAGATAAATCATATTTGTTGTTCTCCAAGGCTAAAGTTGCTCCTTTAAAGGGTAGAACATTACCATCATTGGAACTTTTATCAGTATATTTGGCTCTGAAATGTTTGCCCGAGTTACTAACCAGTTTTAAAACATCATTTCAGTCAATTGAAATTTTGTTGATGCTCAGATAGTCTTGAGTTGGGTTCTCAATGAGAGTTGAAATGTAAAGAACAAATCAATCTTTGTTAAAAATCGCATTCAAGATATCAAGACTAAGAAGAATGACGTTCAGGAGAACTTTAACACTAATATCAGTTTTTTGTATGTTGCTACTCAGGAGAATCCATCTGACTTAGTGACTCGTGGTATCTCATTTAAAGAGTTCAACTCTAAGCTGGATTTTTGGCTAAGTGGTCCTAACTGGTTGTTGGATCCGTCTCTCAGACCCAAACATCAGTTACAATGTCTCTCTCTCCCAAACAAAGTCAAGGTTGAGCAAGCTCGAAATAGCATCATAACATCAGTGATAGTTAATGATAAACCAGAATCAATTTTAGATATCACCAGATATTCCAATATTTACAAGCTATATAGAGTAACAGGTTACGTACTAAAGTTTGTGTTTAGATTAAGACGCAAAACGGTCGATGTGAATTTTGCTTCCAAACTTTACTGGTTATATATCATGCAGCTCGAGTCCTTCAAAGTTGAGAATGGGTTTCTTGAGAACCAAGCTTCTCCACCAAAGACAATTTCAGAAATTCCCACCCTAGTTAAAAACTTAAATTTGTTTTTGGATGAACATGGTTTGATTAGAAGCAAAGGAAGAATAAGTAAAACAAATTACTATGATTACAACATCATTAATCCTATATTATTAGGCGAACATCACCCATTAACTGCTTTGATCATAAGAGATTGTCATCTCAAATGTAAACATCTTGGCCTACAATCCACACTTAGTATGCTTAGAATGCAAGGTTACTGGGTAACTGGAGCTCGACAAATAATCAAATCCATTCTATCAGAATGTATACTGTGCAAGAAATTCAATCAGTTCGCATATCAATACCCAAAATTCACAAACTTTACCAAAGCTCAAATGAATTTCTTCCACCCTTTCAAACACTTAGGAGTAGATTTTACGGGTCACATTTTCGTAAAGGATTTTAATACTGGAAAACCTGTGAAAATGTATATACTCCTTTACACTTGCCTCAATATCAGAGCAATCCACCTAGACTTACTACCAGATTTGACATCTCGGACGTTTTTGTCATCCTTCCAGCGCTTTACAAATCTCTATGGCGTGTGTGACTCTATTTACAGTGATAACGGTACAACCTTCGTTGCTGCCGGGAAAGCCCTCGAACAATGTTTAACATCCGACGAGTTTTCGGAGCACATGCGAGAAAATAACATTAAACACATCAAACTTCCCGTTTACTCGGCGTGGATGGGAGCGGCCTGGGAACGTCTTATTAGAATAGTGAAGAACTGTTTATACAAATCAATCGGACGTTCTACTTTGAACTATTTCGACTTCATAACTTTGTTGTCGGATATTCAAAATGCGGTGAATTCGCGACCACTGACATACATATCTTCCGGAAATGATCTTACCCCACTAACCCCGAACTCTTTCCTCAAGATTCATTCCAATAAATTGCTTGCTCTTAAATTTGAAGAGGATTTAGATCAGTGGTTCTTAACCTGGGGGGCGCGCCCCCCTAGAAACAGGAATTTCTCTAATTGTATTTGTTATTCTCTTAACGAGAGCATGGGCTAATATTGAGAAGTTATTGAGAATGTTATTTTGATTGAAGGGGGGCGTGGAGGGAAGGACCAATTCCTAGAGGGGGCATGGTAGTAAAAAGGTTAAGAACCACTGATTTAGATGATCTGCTGTGGGAAAGAGAGCCCCTGTCACAAAAGCAATAACATCATCGCTTCAACAAATTCATCAAAAATTTAATGATTTTAGGAAGATGTGGTACGATTCTTACTTGTTGAGTTTGCGTGAACACAGCCGCGACTTGTTCCAAACAAATTGGGAAAACCGTATAAATGTTGACGATGTAGTACTCATAAAATCTCGTATCAAATCCAGACCTTTTGGCAGATGGGTAGAGTTGTGCAACTTATCATCGGTGACGACAACAAAGTTAGAAGTGTTATTCTTAAGAGAGGAGATGGTCAAAAAGTGAACTACCATATATGTCACTTGTATCCTCTCGAATTGTCCATTACTCATAAAGGATCTACTCAAACTCAGTTTCAAAATAATCAAACTCAATCTTCTCAGATTCACACTTCTAATCAGAAATCTCCTACTCTTGACCAACATCAAAACGTTGTACGACTTTCCAGGCCCCAAAGAAAAGCAGCTTTAGATTGTCTTCAGAAGATGAAAGATCAATTGGATTAAATTTAGCTTAAGATACGATATTCCTTAAAAAACGAATAACGCTTTTCTTGCCGCGGAGGTTATTAAAATGAAATTATCCATTCAAATTCAAATTTAAATAAATTAAATTGCCAGTTTGAACGCGCCCTAAAAGAAAGCCGTGTGACTTGCTATTTGAGCGAATTCTGGAAGTTTCCGCGAGCAGGGCAGGAGTCCAAATTTAGCCGAGCGCGGTTATTATATATCTCGCTTTCAGACAGTGAAGTTTAGCTTTGCATTCAGTAATTATCAATAATTCTCAGAATAAGTTTCAGATCCAGAAGGATCCTTTGCATTTTGTTAATTTCTTAATTGAATTTCAGGTTAATAACATTTAAGTTGGAGTGACTGAAAAACGAACAAGTTTTTCAAACCTACGCTGGTGTTCAGTATATTTCTTAGTTTTAAGTTAGCTATTTAAGATTAATTTCCATAGAGGTTTATTTTCTAGTGTTATGTTGAGGTTTTTGACCTTATAATTTACAGTTCGTTTATTTCGTTAGTATGGTTAGGTTTTTTTTGGCATGTTCTTTAAACTTGTGTTAGGGTTTTTGCTGCTCATAAGTAAGCTTGGGCCTACAGGCTTACAATTTCGTGTAGGAAATAAATTTATTAGGCATAATTCTAACATAATTGAAAAACTTGTTAATGGTTGAGGCTTGTATTCAACATAGGTCAGATCGATTAGTCTCACTTTTTTTTTTCATACGGTACTGTACTTACTAAACTAAGCGTAGGTTTGATTTTGCATAGGATAAGTTGGGACTTACCCTTAACTTATCTATCTGCATTCGATAGTCATTTTTTTTACAAGAGCCTCAAGCAGGCCTCGCATTGCCTGGGCATTTTTTAGTCACTTATAGGCTGATTTTACATACTGAATGTTATTTTACTACAAACCCTAAATCAGCATTTCAATATTTAAGAGTAATCTCATTTGAGGTGGGGACCTAGTAATTTCCCTCCTTGCCCATTTACAATGGAGATAGATTTTGAGGATTCTGTTTTGGGATTGATCAATACAAAGGAAACAGCAGAAGATATTAATTCCGTTGTAGACAGTTGTAAAGCAGCTGCACGGGAATCAGTAATATCTAGGGTGTTTTAAAAAGAAAAATCACTTGTACCTTAAACAAAGCTTTGAAACTTCTAGATACAAATGAGCTCACAAAAGAAAACTTAAAATTACAGTCTAACTTTATCATTTCAGCTTTGGAGGATATTAAAACATATGATGCAAAGTTGATAGAGATTTATAGGACTCATAAATTGTTTAACCTTGACAAAAAGTTGTTTGAACGAGAGATTGATTTGCAGTCTGATTACCATTTTGACATCAATACTTCGTTGGCTAATGTAACTAAAGCTGTAGAGGATCATAATATAGCGGAAACTTCTCAAAGTAATGCCTCCTTCAACGTCAATGAAGGAAACCAGCCCAATTCAGAAGGACTTGGCAATCTTTTGTCAGGTTTTAAAGCCGTGTTAAGACGGGAAGCACCTCCTCCTAATTTGCAGTGCAATACATTTAGTGGTGTATCTGACAAGGATAATTTTCAGGGTTTCCTTTCACAATTTCAAAATGTTATAGGTTCTAGAGTAGATCTTACAGATTCTTCTAAACTTGCATACCTAAAGGGTTATCTTAAGGATTATGCTTATACCATAGTTAAACACCTTTCAAATACTGATGCAAATTATGAAATAGCGCTGGATCTTCTTAGGGCTGAGTTTTTGGTGATATCCCTTTCATAACTGATGAAGCTTTTTGGAAAATAATTCATGCTAAGCCTATTGAAGAATACCAGTATGATAAACTTTGTATTTGGTTAAATGAAGTTAGGGCTATGCTGTACGATCTTAAGAATTTTGAAATAGACTTCTTTGCAGACAATTCGCCTGGTAATAAATTAATGAGCCATATAATCTATCATAGGCTTCCCTTGTCATTTAGAAAAGAGTTAAGCCATAGAATTAATTCAAACTACCCATCTTTGAAAGAAATTTTAGGCAACTATGTCTTTGTTATCCGGACCCTTCAGAAATTAAGACCTTCAAAATATCAGTCAAATAACAAAAATGAAAATAATAACGCCCATACTTTTAAATCTAATAAACCTTCGTCAAAATCACAAACTATGGCTCAAACCCCAACTTTACAAAATTTTAAAACAGAAATTAAAGTTAATGACTTAGCGCCAAAGACTAATACTTTCTATCCGTGTAAGTTTTGTCAGGGCAGTCATAGCATGTTAAAATGCCCGAATTACGACACCCTTAAAAAACGTCTAGATCGCTGCCGAGAGCTCAAACTTTGTTTCATGTGTTCTAGTGAAAAGCATTCGAAGGATGTCTGTCCCGGTAAAGATTCACGAATTTCTTTCCCTTGCGCAGTTTGCTTTCAAAAGTCTCACATTTCTGCTCTGTGCCTTAAAACTTCTCCATCATCATCATGACTATTGCAAGAAAAGTCATTTGTGGTGCATTCTGGGGTTGTTGCAGCGGAGGGTTGTAATGAATCATGATTTTATAAAAATTATTTACTTCCCATTGTGACTTTGGATTTCGGGTTGGGGGACAAGGTTGTCAGTGTGCGATGTTTATTGGACACAGCTTCTCAAAGGTCGTACATTGGCCCTTCTGTGGCCCTTGATTTGGGACTTGGTTTTGGACAAACTTCAAACTCATAAATGCGAACTACGGACGTTTACCGGTGTTTCTACTAAGCTTTTGAGGGAGGCTGAAGTACATATTCAGTTAAACTCTCATGACTTTACAAAGTGTTCCTGCCTGATAGATAGTGAAATGTCCTTGGACTTCTCTGTCACAGGGTTACGAGATCATATAAACAACCTTTCAAAAAGCTACACATTAGCTGACTCACACTACAAGAATCAGAATGACGATAAGGTTCGGGGAATCCGTGGCCTTCTGGGGGCTGATGTACTCCAAAATTTTAAAAAGTTCCAACTAAATAGCTCTATTCCAGCTTTCGTTGTTGCTCGGGGTATAATACCATTTGGTAAAGTATCTTGTAGCGCAACGAAGAGAAAGGAGTTAGTTGAAAATTTAACTGACCCTCACCCAAAACTTACTAACCCCCAGTCGGAGTCCGTAGGCCAAAAATCCTGCGTGGCACCGCCGGCTGATTTTAAAACTAACAACTTTAGAGAGGTCGAGAAAAAAGTGGAAAATGAGGCCATTAGTAACCTTGGGGTTGCGAATTCACCTGACTTGTCTGAATCTGATTCTTGTAACCACAACAGTCATGATAGTGAAACATCTGCTAATTTTCATACAGCTAAAGCAACGGTGGACGTTTGCAATAGTATAAACTCGAACTCAAACTCAATATTGTCCAGATCGGGTATCCTAAACTGGGGTCGCGCCACCGGCAACGATGCGCCGCGGTCGCAGTGCGAAGGGAGTGATTCCGGTCCAGTCATAAAAATCAGCAGAGAGCCCTCCTCACCCCAACACTTGGAGTGTGTCGTGAATACTATCTTGCAGCCTTCTCCTACTTATTTCAACCCATTATCGGTTTCGAAATCTGAACCGAACTTAGACTTAGGATTAGAAAACCTATTCAAAATGGAGTCAATTGGCATAAAGAGTGAGCACTTAGGTAGTTTAGACGAGCTTAAAATTAACCAGTTTAATGACTCTATAGAATTTAAAGAAGGGAAGTACTTTGTAGAACTACCATGGCATGACGATCGTATAGGACAAGTCCCTTCCAACTGCAAGATAGCTCTAGCCACACTCAATAGAGTAGTTAAACAATTAAAAAGTAAGAACTTGTTTGAAGGTTATGCTGCTGTATTCCGTCAACTATTAGCAGATAGTATTATCGAACAGTTTTCTGTAAATCCCTCAGATTATCACAATTTCATATGGATACCCCATAGACCGGTTGTAAAGACAGGACTTCAAGTTACAACTAAAATACGACCTGTATTTAATTGTAGTCTCAAGACTAATGAAGGCATTTCATTAAATGAAGCAGCATATCCTGGAATAGATTTAATGTCATCTTTATTTACCCTGCTATGCAAGTTTAGAAGCAATCCCTTCGTTTTGCTTTCTGATATCAAACAGGCTTTTCTGCAGATTAAATTAAAATTAACAGAAGACAGATGTAGATTTTGTTTCTTTTGGGTGGACAACAATGATAAGATAATTACATTCCAATACACTACTCTTGTCTTTGGACTTGCGAGTTCACCATTTATTTTAAACTATTTGATTAAACATCATGTGAAATTTTATCCCAATGATTTGGTCTCCGACGTACTGAATAATAGTTTTTACGTAGATAATCTCATTTACACTCATTACGACCCTGACATACTGCACGGGGTTTATCAAAAAGCTTATTCACGTATGTCAGGAGGTGGTTTTGAACTTCGTTCGTGGAACTCTAATCTCCATGAATTGAAAGAGGATATGGTAGAGCAGGGAAGGGCGGAAGATCACGGTAGTGGTTCAGAAAGAGTACTTGGTTACTTATATGACGTCGAACCTGACCAACTTAGGTTAAATGAATATGATCTTGATAGCCATGCTAATACAAAGCGTCAAATATTATCGCAAATATCAAAGGTGTTTGATCCCTTGTCATTTTTCCTACCTGTCACTATCAAAGGGAGGGTCCTAATGCAGAAACTTTGGTATTTAGAATTGAATTGGGATCAGGAAGTGGAGTCTGCAGAACAAAAAGAATGGACAAAGATCTATAACGATTTGATCAAACTTAAACAACTCAAAATCAATAGAATGGCGTTTAGTGAGAATGAAACTGTTAACTTGGCAGTATTCTGTGATGCCAGCATGGCTAGCTATGGTTTTGTTATTTATGCCGTTAGCCAAGATAAATCATATTTGTTGTTCTCCAAGGCTAAAGTTGCTCCTTTAAAGGTAGAACATTACCATCATTGGAACTTTTATCAGTATATTTGGCTCTGAAATGTTTGCCCGAGTTACTAACCAGTTTTAAAACATCATTTCAGTCAATTGAAATTTTTGTTGATGCTCAGATAGTCTTGAGTTGGGTTCTCAATGAGAGTTGAAATGTAAAGAACAAATCAATCTTTGTTAAAAATCGCATTCAAGATATCAAGACTAAGAAGAATGACGTTCAGGAGAACTTTAACACTAATATCAGTTTTTTGTATGTTGCTACTCAGGAGAATCCATCTGACTTAGTGACTCGTGGTATCTCATTTAAAGAGTTCAACTCTAAGCTGGATTTTTGGCTAAGTGGTCCTAACTGGTTGTTGGATCCGTCTCTCAGACCCAAACATCAGTTACAATGTCTCTCTCTCCCAAACAAAGTCAAGGTTGAGCAAGCTCGAAATAGCATCATAACATCAGTGATAGTTAATGATAAACCAGAATCAATTTTAGATATCACCAGATATTCCAATATTTACAAGCTATATAGAGTAACAGGTTACGTACTAAAGTTTGTGTTTAGATTAAGACGCAAAACGGTCGATGTGAATTTTGCTTCCAAACTTTACTGGTTATATATGCAGCTCGAGTCCTTCAAAGTTGAGAATGGGTTTCTTGAGAACCAAGCTTCTCCACCAAAGACAATTTCAGAAATTCCCACCCTAGTTAAAAACTTAAATTTGTTTTTGGATGAACATGGTTTGATTAGAAGCAAAGGAAGAATAAGTAAAACAAATTACTATGATTACAACATCATTAATCCTATATTATTAGGCGAACATCACCCATTAACTGCTTTGATCATAAGAGATTGTCATCTCAAATGTAAACATCTTGGCCTACAATCCACACTTAGTATGCTTAGAATGCAAGGTTACTGGGTAACTGGAGCTCGACAAATAATCAAATCCATTCTATCAGAATGTATACTGTGCAAGAAATTCAATCAGTTCGCATATCAATACCCAAAATTCACAAACTTTACCAAAGCTCAAATGAATTTCTTCCACCCTTTCAAACACTTAGGAGTAGATTTTACGGGTCACATTTTCGTAAAGGATTTTAATACTGGAAAACCTGTGAAAATGTATATACTCCTTTACACTTGCCTCAATATCAGAGCAATCCACCTAGACTTACTACCAGATTTGACATCTCGGACGTTTTTGTCATCCTTCCAGCGCTTTACAAATCTCTATGGCGTGTGTGACTCTATTTACAGTGATAACGGTACAACCTTCGTTGCTGCCGGGAAAGCCCTCGAACAATGTTTAACATCCGACGAGTTTTCGGAGCACATGCGAGAAAATAACATTAAACACATCAAACTTCCCGTTTACTCGGCGTGGATGGGAGCGGCCTGGGAACGTCTTATTAGAATAGTGAAGAACTGTTTATACAAATCAATCGGACGTTCTACTTTGAACTATTTCGACTTCATAACTTTGTTGTCGGATATTCAAAATGCGGTGAATTCGCGACCACTGACATACATATCTTCCGGAAATGATCTTACCCCACTAACCCCGAACTCTTTCCTCAAGATTCATTCCAATAAATTGCTTGCTCTTAAATTTGAAGAGGATTTAGATCAGTGGTTCTTAACCTGGGGGGCGCGCCCCCCTAGAAACAGGAATTTCTCTAATTGTATTTGTTATTCTCTTAACGAGAGCATGGGCTAATATTGAGAAGTTATTGAGAATGTTATTTTGATTGAAGGGGGGCGTGGAGGGAAGGACCAATTCCTAGAGGGGGCATGGTAGTATAAAGGTTAAGAACCACTGATTTAGATGATCTGCTGTGGGAAAGAGAGCCCCTGTCACAAAAGCAATAACATCATCGCTTCAACAAATTCATCAAAAATTTAATGATTTTAGGAAGATGTGGTACGATTCTTACTTGTTGAGTTTGCGTGAACACAGCCGCGACTTGTTCCAAACAAATTGGGAAAACCGTATAAATGTTGACGATGTAGTACTCATAAAATCTCGTATCAAATCCAGACCTTTTTGGCAGATGGGTAGAGTTGTGCAACTTATCATCGGTGACGACAACAAAGTTAGAAGTGTTATTCTTAAGAGAGGAGATGGTCAAAAAGTGAACTACCATATATGTCACTTGTATCCTCTCGAATTGTCCATTACTCATAAAGGATCTACTCAAACTCAGTTTCAAAATAATCAAACTCAATCTTCTCAGATTCACACTTCTAATCAGAAATCTCCTACTCTTGACCAACATCAAAACGTTGTACGACTTTCCAGGCCCCAAAGAAAAGCAGCTTTAGATTGTCTTCAGAAGATGAAAGATCAATTGGATTAAATTTAGCTTAAGATACGATATTCCTTAAAAAACGAATAACGCTTTTCTTGCCGCGGAGGTTATTAAAATGAAATTATCCATTCAAATTCAAATTTAAATAAATTAAATTGCCAGTTTGAACGCGCCCTAAAAGAAAGCCGTGTGACTTGCTATTTGAGCGAATTCTGGAAGTTTCCGCGAGCAGGGCAGGAGTCCAAATTTAGCCGAGCGCGGTTATTATATATCTCGCTTTCAGACAGTGAAGTTTAGCTTTGCATTCAGTAATTATCAATAATTCTCAGAATAAGTTTCAGATCCAGAAGGATCCTTTGCATTTTTGTTAATTTCTTAATTGAATTTCAGGTTAATAACATTTAAGTTGGAGTGACTGAAAAACGAACAAGTTTTTCAAACCTACGCTGGTGTTCAGTATATTTCTTAGTTTTAAGTTAGCTATTTAAGATTAATTTCCATAGAGGTTTATTTTCTAGTGTTATGTTGAGGTTTTTGACCTTATAATTTACAGTTCGTTTATTTCGTTAGTATGGTTAGGTTTTTTTTGGCATGTTCTTTAAACTTGTGTTAGGGTTTTTGCTGCTCATAAGTAAGCTTGGGCCTACAGGCTTACAATTTCGTGTAGGAAATAAATTTATTAGGCATAATTCTAACATAATTGAAAAACTTGTTAATGGTTGAGGCTTGTATTCAACATAGGTCAGATCGATTAGTCTCACTTTTTATTTTTCATACGGTACTGTACTTACTAAACTAAGCGTAGGTTTGATTTTGCATAGGATAAGTTGGGACTTACCCTTAACTTATCTATCTGCATTCGATAGTCATTTTTTTTACAAGAGCCTCAAGCAGGCCTCGCATTGCCTGGGCATTTTTTAGTCACTTATAGGCTGATTTTACATACTGAATGTTATTTTACTACAAACCCTAAATCAGCATTTCAATATTTAAGAGTAATCTCATTTGAGGTGGGGACCTAGTAATTTCCCTCCTTGCCCATTTACAATGGAGATAGATTTTGAGGATTCTGTTTTGGGATTGATCAATACAAAGGAAACAGCAGAAGATATTAATTCCGTTGTAGACAGTTGTAAAGCAGCTGCACGGGAATCAGTAATATCTAGGGCTGTTTTAAAAAGAAAAATCACTTGTACCTTAAACAAAGCTTTGAAACTTCTAGATACAAATGAGCTCACAAAAGAAAACTTAAAATTACAGTCTAACTTTATCATTTCAGCTTTGGAGGATATTAAAACATATGATGCAAAGTTGATAGAGATTTATAGGACTCATAAATTGTTTAACCTTGACAAAAAGTTGTTTGAACGAGAGATTGATTTGCAGTCTGATTACCATTTTGACATCAATACTTCGTTGGCTAATGTAACTAAAGCTGTAGAGGATCATAATATAGCGGAAACTTCTCAAAGTAATGCCTCCTTCAACGTCAATGAAGGAAACCAGCCCAATTCAGAAGGACTTGGCAATCTTTTGTCAGGTTTTAAAGCCGTGTTAAGACGGGAAGCACCTCCTCCTAATTTGCAGTGCAATACATTTAGTGGTGTATCTGACAAGGATAATTTTCAGGGTTTCCTTTCACAATTTCAAAATGTTATAGGTTCTAGAGTAGATCTTACAGATTCTTCTAAACTTGCATACCTAAAGGGTTATCTTAAGGATTATGCTTATACCATAGTTAAACACCTTTCAAATACTGATGCAAATTATGAAATAGCGCTGGATCTTCTTAGGGCTGAGTTTTTGGATATCCCTTTCATAACTGATGAAGCTTTTTGGAAAATAATTCATGCTAAGCCTATTGAAGAATACCAGTATGATAAACTTTGTATTTGGTTAAATGAAGTTAGGGCTATGCTGTACGATCTTAAGAATTTTGAAATAGACTTCTTTGCAGACAATTCGCCTGGTAATAAATTAATGAGCCATATAATCTATCATAGGCTTCCCTTGTCATTTAGAAAAGAGTTAAGCCATAGAATTAATTCAAACTACCCATCTTTGAAAGAAATTTTAGGCAACTATGTCTTTGTTATCCGGACCCTTCAGAAATTAAGACCTTCAAAATATCAGTCAAATAACAAAAATGAAAATAATAACGCCCATACTTTTAAATCTAATAAACCTTCGTCAAAATCACAAACTATGGCTCAAACCCCAACTTTACAAAATTTTAAAACAGAAATTAAAGTTAATGACTTAGCGCCAAAGACTAATACTTTCTATCCGTGTAAGTTTTGTCAGGGCAGTCATAGCATGTTAAAATGCCCGAATTACGACACCCTTAAAAAACGTCTAGATCGCTGCCGAGAGCTCAAACTTTGTTTCATGTGTTCTAGTGAAAAGCATTCGAAGGATGTCTGTCCCGGTAAAGATTCACGAATTTCTTTCCCTTGCGCAGTTTGCTTTCAAAAGTCTCACATTTCTGCTCTGTGCCTTAAAACTTCTCCATCATCATCATGACTATTGCAAGAAAAGTCATTTGTGGTGCATTCTGGGGTTGTTGCAGCGGAGGGTTGTAATGAATCATGATTTTATAAAAATTATTTACTTTCCCATTGTGACTTTGGATTTCGGGTTGGGGGACAAGGTTGTCAGTGTGCGATGTTTATTGGACACAGCTTCTCAAAGGTCGTACATTGGCCCTTCTGTGGCCCTTGATTTGGGACTTGGTTTTGGACAAACTTCAAACTCATAAATGCGAACTACGGACGTTTACCGGTGTTTCTACTAAGCTTTTGAGGGAGGCTGAAGTACATATTCAGTTAAACTCTCATGACTTTACAAAGTGTTCCTGCCTGATAGATAGTGAAATGTCCTTGGACTTCTCTGTCACAGGGTTACGAGATCATATAAACAACCTTTCAAAAAGCTACACATTAGCTGACTCACACTACAAGAATCAGAATGACGATAAGGTTCGGGGAATCCGTGGCCTTCTGGGGGCTGATGTACTCCAAAATTTTAAAAAGTTCCAACTAAATAGCTCTATTCCAGCTTTCGTTGTTGCTCGGGGTATAATACCATTTGGTAAAGTATCTTGTAGCGCAACGAAGAGAAAGGAGTTAGTTGAAAATTTAACTGACCCTCACCCAAAACTTACTAACCCCCAGTCGGAGTCCGTAGGCCAAAAATCCTGCGTGGCACCGCCGGCTGATTTTAAAACTAACAACTTTAGAGAGGTCGAGAAAAAAGTGGAAAATGAGGCCATTAGTAACCTTGGGGTTGCGAATTCACCTGACTTGTCTGAATCTGATTCTTGTAACCACAACAGTCATGATAGTGAAACATCTGCTAATTTTCATACAGCTAAAGCAACGGTGGACGTTTGCAATAGTATAAACTCGAACTCAAACTCAATATTGTCCAGATCGGGTATCCTAAACTGGGGTCGCGCCACCGGCAACGATGCGCCGCGGTCGCAGTGCGAAGGGAGTGATTCCGGTCCAGTCATAAAAATCAGCAGAGAGCCCTCCTCACCCCAACACTTGGAGTGTGTCGTGAATACTATCTTGCAGCCTTCTCCTACTTATTTCAACCCATTATCGGTTTCGAAATCTGAACCGAACTTAGACTTAGGATTAGAAAACCTATTCAAAATGGAGTCAATTGGCATAAAGAGTGAGCACTTAGGTAGTTTAGACGAGCTTAAAATTAACCAGTTTAATGACTCTATAGAATTTAAAGAAGGGAAGTACTTTGTAGAACTACCATGGCATGACGATCGTATAGGACAAGTCCCTTCCAACTGCAAGATAGCTCTAGCCACACTCAATAGAGTAGTTAAACAATTAAAAAGTAAGAACTTGTTTGAAGGTTATGCTGCTGTATTCCGTCAACTATTAGCAGATAGTATTATCGAACAGTTTTCTGTAAATCCCTCAGATTATCACAATTTCATATGGATACCCCATAGACCGGTTGTAAAGACAGGACTTCAAGTTACAACTAAAATACGACCTGTATTTAATTGTAGTCTCAAGACTAATGAAGGCATTTCATTAAATGAAGCAGCATATCCTGGAATAGATTTAATGTCATCTTTATTTACCCTGCTATGCAAGTTTAGAAGCAATCCCTTCGTTTTGCTTTCTGATATCAAACAGGCTTTTCTGCAGATTAAATTAAAATTAACAGAAGACAGATGTAGATTTTGTTTCTTTTGGGTGGACAACAATGATAAGATAATTACATTCCAATACACTACTCTTGTCTTTGGACTTGCGAGTTCACCATTTATTTTAAACTATTTGATTAAACATCATGTGAAATTTTATCCCAATGATTTGGTCTCCGACGTACTGAATAATAGTTTTTACGTAGATAATCTCATTTACACTCATTACGACCCTGACATACTGCACGGGGTTTATCAAAAAGCTTATTCACGTATGTCAGGAGGTGGTTTTGAACTTCGTTCGTGGAACTCTAATCTCCATGAATTGAAAGAGGATATGGTAGAGCAGGGAAGGGCGGAAGATCACGGTAGTGGTTCAGAAAGAGTACTTGGTTACTTATATGACGTCGAACCTGACCAACTTAGGTTAAATGAATATGATCTTGATAGCCATGCTAATACAAAGCGTCAAATATTATCGCAAATATCAAAGGTGTTTGATCCCTTGTCATTTTTCCTACCTGTCACTATCAAAGGGAGGGTCCTAATGCAGAAACTTTGGTATTTAGAATTGAATTGGGATCAGGAAGTGGAGTCTGCAGAACAAAAAGAATGGACAAAGATCTATAACGATTTGATCAAACTTAAACAACTCAAAATCAATAGAATGGCGTTTAGTGAGAATGAAACTGTTAACTTGGCAGTATTCTGTGATGCCAGCATGGCTAGCTATGGTTTTGTTATTTATGCCGTTAGCCAAGATAAATCATATTTGTTGTTCTCCAAGGCTAAAGTTGCTCCTTTAAAGGGTAGAACATTACCATCATTGGAACTTTTATCAGTATATTTGGCTCTGAAATGTTTGCCCGAGTTACTAACCAGTTTTAAAACATCATTTCAGTCAATTGAAATTTTTGTTGATGCTCAGATAGTCTTGAGTTGGGTTCTCAATGAGAGTTGAAATGTAAAGAACAAATCAATCTTTGTTAAAAATCGCATTCAAGATATCAAGACTAAGAAGAATGACGTTCAGGAGAACTTTAACACTAATATCAGTTTTTTGTATGTTGCTACTCAGGAGAATCCATCTGACTTAGTGACTCGTGGTATCTCATTTAAAGAGTTCAACTCTAAGCTGGATTTTTGGCTAAGTGGTCCTAACTGGTTGTTGGATCCGTCTCTCAGACCCAAACATCAGTTACAATGTCTCTCTCTCCCAAACAAAGTCAAGGTTGAGCAAGCTCGAAATAGCATCATAACATCAGTGATAGTTAATGATAAACCAGAATCAATTTTAGATATCACCAGATATTCCAATATTTACAAGCTATATAGAGTAACAGGTTACGTACTAAAGTTTGTGTTTAGATTAAGACGCAAAACGGTCGATGTGAATTTTGCTTCCAAACTTTACTGGTTATATATCATGCAGCTCGAGTCCTTCAAAGTTGAGAATGGGTTTCTTGAGAACCAAGCTTCTCCACCAAAGACAATTTCAGAAATTCCCACCCTAGTTAAAAACTTAAATTTGTTTTTGGATGAACATGGTTTGATTAGAAGCAAAGGAAGAATAAGTAAAACAAATTACTATGATTACAACATCATTAATCCTATATTATTAGGCGAACATCACCCATTAACTGCTTTGATCATAAGAGATTGTCATCTCAAATGTAAACATCTTGGCCTACAATCCACACTTAGTATGCTTAGAATGCAAGGTTACTGGGTAACTGGAGCTCGACAAATAATCAAATCCATTCTATCAGAATGTATACTGTGCAAGAAATTCAATCAGTTCGCATATCAATACCCAAAATTCACAAACTTTACCAAAGCTCAAATGAATTTCTTCCACCCTTTCAAACACTTAGGAGTAGATTTTACGGGTCACATTTTCGTAAAGGATTTTAATACTGGAAAACCTGTGAAAATGTATATACTCCTTTACACTTGCCTCAATATCAGAGCAATCCACCTAGACTTACTACCAGATTTGACATCTCGGACGTTTTTGTCATCCTTCCAGCGCTTTACAAATCTCTATGGCGTGTGTGACTCTATTTACAGTGATAACGGTACAACCTTCGTTGCTGCCGGGAAAGCCCTCGAACAATGTTTAACATCCGACGAGTTTTCGGAGCACATGCGAGAAAATAACATTAAACACATCAAACTTCCCGTTTACTCGGCGTGGATGGGAGCGGCCTGGGAACGTCTTATTAGAATAGTGAAGAACTGTTTATACAAATCAATCGGACGTTCTACTTTGAACTATTTCGACTTCATAACTTTGTTGTCGGATATTCAAATGCGGTGAATTCGCGACCACTGACATACATATCTTCCGGAAATGATCTTACCCCACTAACCCCGAACTCTTTCCTCAAGATTCATTCCAATAAATTGCTTGCTCTTAAATTTGAAGAGGATTTAGATCAGTGGTTCTTAACCTGGGGGGCGCGCCCCCCTAGAAACAGGAATTCTCTAATTGTATTTGTTATTCTCTTAACGAGAGCATGGGCTAATATTGAGAAGTTATTGAGAATGTTATTTTGATTGAAGGGGGGCGTGGAGGGAAGGACCAATTCCTAGAGGGGGCATGGTAGTATAAAGGTTAAGAACCACTGATTTAGATGATCTGCTGTGGGAAAGAGAGCCCCTGTCACAAAAGCAATAACATCATCGCTTCAACAAATTCATCAAAAATTTAATGATTTTAGGAAGATGTGGTACGATTCTTACTTGTTGAGTTTGCGTGAACACAGCCGCGACTTGTTCCAAACAAATGGGAAAACCGTATAAATGTTGACGATGTAGTACTCATAAAATCTCGTATCAAATCCAGACCTTTTTGGCAGATGGGTAGAGTTGTGCAACTTATCATCGGTGACGACAACAAAGTTAGAAGTGTTATTCTTAAGAGAGGAGATGGTCAAAAAGTGAACTACCATATATGTCACTGTATCCTCTCGAATTGTCCATTACTCATAAAGGATCTACTCAAACTCAGTTTCAAAATAATCAAACTCAATCTTCTCAGATTCACACTTCTAATCAGAAATCTCCTACTCTTGACCAACATCAAAACGTTGTACGACTTTCCAGGCCCCAAAGAAAAGCAGCTTTAGATTGTCTCAGAAGATGAAAGATCAATTGGATTAAATTAGCTTAAGATACGATATTCCTTAAAAAACGAATAACGCTTTTCTTGCCGCGGAGGTTATTAAAATGAAATTATCCATTCAAATTCAAATTTAAATAAATTAAATTGCCAGTTTGAACGCGCCCTAAAAGAAAGCCGTGTGACTTGCTATTTGAGCGAATTCTGGAAGTTTCCGCGAGCAGGGCAGGAGTCCAAATTTAGCCGAGCGCGGTTATTATATATCTCGCTTTCAGACAGTGAAGTTTAGCTTTGCATTCAGTAATTATCAATAATTCTCAGAATAAGTTTCAGATCCAGAAGGATCCTTTGCATTTTTGTTAATTTCTTAATTGAATTTCAGGTTAATAACATTTAAGTTGGAGTGACTGAAAACGAACAAGTTTTTCAAACCTACGCTGGTGTTCAGTATATTTCTTAGTTTTAAGTTAGCTATTTAAGATTAATTTCCATAGAGGTTTATTTTCTAGTGTTATGTTGAGGTTTTTGACCTTATAATTTACAGTTCGTTTATTTCGTTAGTATGGTTAGGTTTTTTTTGGCATGTTCTTTAAACTTGTGTTAGGGTTTTTGCTGCTCATAAGTAAGCTTGGGCCTACAGGCTTACAATTTCGTGTAGGAAATAAATTTATTAGGCATAATTCTAACATAATTGAAAAACTTGTTAATGGTTGAGGCTTGTATTCAACATAGGTCAGATCGATTAGTCTCACTTTTTATTTTTCATACGGTACTGTACTTACTAAACTAAGCGTAGGTTTGATTTTGCATAGGATAAGTTGGGACTTACCCTTAACTTATCTATCTGCATTCGATAGTCATTTTTTTACAAGAGCCTCAAGCAGGCCTCGCATTGCCTGGGCATTTTTTAGTCACTTATAGGCTGATTTTACATACTGAATGTTATTTTACTACAAACCCTAAATCAGCATTTCAATATTTAAGAGTAATCTCATTTGAGGTGGGGACTAGTAATTTCCCTCCTTGCCCATTTACAATGGAGATAGATTTTGAGGATTCTGTTTTTGGGATTGATCAATACAAAGGAAACAGCAGAAGATATTAATTCCGTTGTAGACAGTTGTAAAGCAGCTGCACGGGAATCAGTAATATCTAGGGCTGTTTTAAAAAGAAAAATCACTGTACCTTAAACAAAGCTTTGAAACTTCTAGATACAAATGAGCTCACAAAAGAAAACTTAAAATTACAGTCTAACTTTATCATTTCAGCTTTGGAGGATATTAAAACATATGATGCAAAGTTGATAGAGATTTATAGGACTCATAAATTGTTTAACCTTGACAAAAAGTTGTTTGAACGAGAGATTGATTTGCAGTCTGATTACCATTTTGACATCAATACTTCGTTGGCTAATGTAACTAAAGCTGTAGAGGATCATAATATAGCGAAACTTCTCAAAGTAATGCCTCCTTCAACGTCAATGAAGGAAACCAGCCCAATTCAGAAGGACTTGGCAATCTTTTGTCAGGTTTTAAAGCCGTGTTAAGACGGGAAGCACCTCCTCCTAATTTGCAGTGCAATACATTTAGTGGTGTATCTGACAAGGATAATTTTCAGGGTTTCCTTTCACAATTTCAAAATGTTATAGGTTCTAGAGTAGATCTTACAGATTCTTCTAAACTTGCATACCTAAAGGGTTATCTTAAGGATTATGCTTATACCATAGTTAAACACCTTTCAAATACTGATGCAAATTATGAAATAGCGCTGGATCTTCTTAGGGCTGAGTTTTTGGATATCCCTTTCATAACTGATGAAGCTTTTTGGAAAATAATTCATGCTAAGCCTATTGAAGAATACCAGTATGATAAACTTTGTATTTGGTTAAATGAAGTTAGGGCTATGCTGTACGATCTTAAGAATTTTGAAATAGACTTCTTTGCAGACAATTCGCCTGGTAATAAATTAATGAGCCATATAATCTATCATAGGCTTCCCTTGTCATTTAGAAAAGAGTTAAGCCATAGAATTAATTCAAACTACCCATCTTTGAAAGAAATTTTAGGCAACTATGTCTTTGTTATCCGGACCCTTCAGAAATTAAGACCTTCAAAATATCAGTCAAATAACAAAAATGAAAATAATAACGCCCATACTTTTAAATCTAATAAACCTTCGTCAAAATCACAAACTATGGCTCAAACCCCAACTTTACAAAATTTTAAAACAGAAATTAAAGTTAATGACTTAGCGCCAAAGACTAATACTTTCTATCCGTGTAAGTTTTGTCAGGGCAGTCATAGCATGTTAAAATGCCCGAATTACGACACCCTTAAAAAACGTCTAGATCGCTGCCGAGAGCTCAAACTTTGTTTCATGTGTTCTAGTGAAAAGCATTCGAAGGATGTCTGTCCCGGTAAAGATTCACGAATTTCTTTCCCTTGCGCAGTTTGCTTTCAAAAGTCTCACATTTCTGCTCTGTGCCTTAAAACTTCTCCATCATCATCATGACTATTGCAAGAAAAGTCATTTGTGGTGCATTCTGGGGTTGTTGCAGCGGAGGGTTGTAATGAATCATGATTTTATAAAAATTATTTACTTCCCATGTGACTTTGGATTTCGGGTTGGGGGACAAGTTGTCAGTGTGCGATGTTTATTGGACACAGCTTCTCAAAGGTCGTACATTGGCCCTTCTGTGGCCCTTGATTTGGGACTTGGTTTTGGACAAACTTCAAACTCATAAATGCGAACTACGGACGTTTACCGGTGTTTCTACTAAGCTTTTGAGGGAGGCTGAAGTACATATTCAGTTAAACTCTCATGACTTTACAAAGTGTTCCTGCCTGATAGATAGTGAAATGTCCTTGGACTTCTCTGTCACAGGGTTACGAGATCATATAAACAACCTTTCAAAAAGCTACACATTAGCTGACTCACACTACAAGAATCAGAATGACGATAAGGTTCGGGGAATCCGTGGCCTTCTGGGGGCTGATGTACTCCAAAATTTTAAAAAGTTCCAACTAAATAGCTCTATTCCAGCTTTCGTTGTTGCTCGGGGTATAATACCATTTGGTAAAGTATCTTGTAGCGCAACGAAGAGAAAGGAGTTAGTTGAAAATTTAACTGACCCTCACCCAAAACTTACTAACCCCCAGTCGGAGTCCGTAGGCCAAAAATCCTGCGTGGCACCGCCGGCTGATTTTAAAACTAACAACTTTAGAGAGGTCGAGAAAAAAGTGGAAAATGAGGCCATTAGTAACCTTGGGGTTGCGAATTCACTTGACTTGTCTGAATCTGATTCTTGTAACCACAACAGTCATGATAGTGAAACATCTGCTAATTTTCATACAGCTAAAGCAACGGTGGACGTTTGCAATAGTATAAACTCAAACTCAACTCAATATTGTCCAGATCGGGTATCCTAAACTGGGGTCGCGCCACCGGCAACGATGCGCCGCGGTCGCAGTGCGAAGGGAGTGATTCCGGTCCAGTCATAAAAATCAGCAGAGAGCCCTCCTCACCCCAACACTTGGAGTGTGTCGTGAATACTATCTTGCAGCCTTCTCCTACTTATTTCAACCCATTATCGGTTTCGAAATCTGAACCGAACTTAGACTTAGGATTAGAAAACCTATTCAAAATGGAGTCAATTGGCATAAAGAGTGAGCACTTAGGTAGTTTAGACGAGCTTAAAATTAACCAGTTTAATGACTCTATAGAATTTAAAGAAGGGAAGTACTTTGTAGAACTACCATGGCATGACGATCGTATAGGACAAGTCCCTTCCAACTACAAGATAGCTCTAGCCACACTCAATAGAGTAGTTAAACAATTAAAAAGTAAGAACTTGTTTGAAGGTTATGCTGCTGTATTCCGTCAACTATTAGCAGATAGTATTATCGAACAGTTTTCTGTAAATCCCTCAGATTATCACAATTTCATATGGATACCCCATAGACCGGTTGTAAAGACAGGACTTCAAGTTACAACTAAAATACGACCTGTATTTAATTGTAGTCTCAAGACTAATGAAGGCATTTCATTAAATGAAGCAGCATATCCTGGAATAGATTTAATGTCATCTTTATTTACCCTGCTATGCAAGTTTAGAAGCAATCCCTTCGTTTTGCTTTCTGATATCAAACAGGCTTTTCTGCAGATTAAATTAAAATTAACAGAAGACAGATGTAGATTTTGTTTCTTTTGGGTGGACAACAATGATAAGATAATTACATTCCGATACACTACTCTTGTCTTTGGACTTGCGAGTTCACCATTTATTTTAAACTATTTGATTAAACATCATGTGAAATTTTATCCCAATGATTTGGTCTCCGACGTACTGAATAATAGTTTTTACGTAGATAATCTCATTTACACTCATTACGACCCTGACATACTGCACGGGGTTTATCAAAAAGCTTATTCACGTATGTCAGGAGGTGGTTTTGAACTTCGTTCGTGGAACTCTAATCTCCATGAATTGAAAGAGGATATGGTAGAGCAGGGAAGGGCGGAAGATCACGGTAGTGGTTCAGAAAGAGTACTTGGTTACTTATATGACGTCGAACCTGACCAACTTAGGTTAAATGAATATGATCTTGATAGCCATGCTAATACAAAGCGTCAAATATTATCGCAAATATCAAAGGTGTTTGATCCCTTGTCATTTTTCCTACCTGTCACTATCAAAGGGAGGGTCCTAATGCAGAAACTTTGGTATTTAGAATTGAATTGGGATCAGGAAGTGGAGTCTGCAGAACAAAAAGAATGGACAAAGATCTATAACGATTTGATCAAACTTAAACAACTCAAAATCAATAGAATGGCGTTTAGTGAGAATGAAACTGTTAACTTGGCAGTATTCTGTGATGCCAGCATGGCTAGCTATGGTTTTGTTATTTATGCCGTTAGCCAAGATAAATCATATTTGTTGTTCTCCAAGGCTAAAGTTGCTCCTTTAAAGGGTAGAACATTACCATCATTGGAACTTTTATCAGTATATTTGGCTCTGAAATGTTTGCCCGAGTTACTAACCAGTTTTAAAACATCATTTCAGTCAATTGAAATTTTTGTTGATGCTCAGATAGTCTTGAGTTGGGTTCTCAATGAGAGTTCAAATGTAAAGAACAAATCAATCTTTGTTAAAAATCGCATTCAAGATATCAAGACTATGAAGAATGACGTTCAGGAGAACTTTAACACTAATATCAGTTTTTGTATGTTGCTACTCAGGAGAATCCATCTGACTTAGTGACTCGTGGTATCTCATTTAAAGAGTTCAACTCTAAGCTGGATTTTTGGCTAAGTGGTCCTAACTGGTTGTTGGATCCGTCTCTCAGACCCAAACATCAGTTACAATGTCTCTCTCTCCCAAACAAAGTCAAGGTTGAGCAAGCTCGAAATAGCATCGTAACATCAGTGATAGTTAATGATAAACCAGAATCAATTTTAGATATCACCAGATATTCCAATATTCACAAGCTATATAGAGTAACAGGTTACGTACTAAAGTTTGTGTTTAGATTAAGACGCAAAACGGTCGATGTGAATTTTGCTTCCAAACTTTACTGGTTATATATCATGCAGCTCGAGTCCTTCAAAGTTGAGAATGGGTTTCTTGAGAACCAAGCTTCTCCACCAAAGACAATTTCAGAAATTCCCACCCTAGTTAAAAACTTAAATTTGTTTTTGGATGAACATGGTTTGATTAGAAGCAAAGGAAGAATAAGTAAAACAAATTACTATGATTACAACATCATTAATCCTATATTATTAGGCAAACATCACCCATTAACTGCTTTGATCATAAGAGATTGTCATCTCAAATGTAAACATCTTGGCCTACAATCCACACTTAGTATGCTTAGAATGCAAGGTTACTGGGTAACTGGAGCTCGACAAATAATCAAATCCATTCTATCAGAATGTATACTGTGCAAGAAATTCAATCAGTTCGCATATCAATACCCAAAATTCACAAACTTTACCAAAGCTCAAATGAATTTCTTCCACCCTTTCAAACACTTAGGAGTAGATTTTACGGGTCACATTTTCGTAAAGGATTTTAATACTGGAAAACCTGTGAAAATGTATATACTCCTTTACACTTGCCTCAATATCAGAGCAATCCACCTAGACTTACTACCAGATTTGACATCTCGGACGTTTTTGTCATCCTTCCAGCGCTTTACAAATCTCTATGGCGTGTGTGACTCTATTTACAGTGATAACGGTACAACCTTCGTTGCTGCCGGGAAAGCCCTCGAACAATGTTTAACATCCGACGAGTTTTCGGAGCACATGCGAGAAAATAACATTAAACACATCAAACTTCCCGTTTACTCGGCGTGGATGGGAGCGGCCTGGGAACGTCTTATTAGAATAGTGAAGAACTGTTTATACAAATCAATCGGACGTTCTACTTTGAACTATTTCGACTTCATAACTTTGTTGTCGGATATTCAAAATGCGGTGAATTCGCGACCACTGACATACATATCTTCCGGAAATGATCTTACCCCACTAACCCCGAACTCTTTCCTCAAGATTCATTCCAATAAATCGCTTGCTCTTAAATTTGAAGAGGATTTAGATGATCCGCTGTGGGAAAGAGACCCCCGTCACAAAAGCAACTAACATCATCGCTTCAACAAATTCATCAAAAATTTAATGATTTTAGGAAGATGTGGTACGATTCTTACTTGTTGAGTTTGCGTGAACACAGCCGCGACTTGTTCCAAACAAATTGGGAAAACCGTATAAATGTTGACGATGTAGTACTCATAAAATCTCCTATCAAATCCAGACCTTTTTGGCAGATGGGTAGAGTTGTGCAACTTATCATCGGTGACGACAACAAAGTTAGAAGTGTTATTCTTAAGAGAGGAGATGGTCAAAAAGTGAACTACCCTATATGTCACTTGTATCCTCTCGAATTGTCCATTACTCATAAAGGATCTACTCAAACTCAGTTTCAAAATAATCAAACTCAATCTTCTCAGATTCACACTTCTAATCAGAAATCTCCTACTCTTGACCAACATCAAAACGTTGTACGACTTTCCAGGCCCCAAAGAAAAGCAGCTTTAGATTGTCTTCAGAAGATGAAAGATCAATTGGATTAAATTTAGCTTAAGATACGATATTCCTTAAAAAACGAATAACGCTTTTCTTGCCGCGGAGGTTATTAAAATGAAATTATCCATTCAAATTCAAATTTAAATAAATTAAATTGCCAGTTTGAACGCGCCCTAAAAGAAAGCCGTGTGACTTGCGATTTGAGCGAATTCTGGAAGTTTCCGCGAGCAGGGCAGGAGTCCAAATTTAGCCGAGCGCGGTTATTATATCTCTCGCTTTCAGACAGTGAAGTTTAGCTTTGCATTCAGTAATTATCAATAATTCTCAGAATAAGTTTCGGATCCAGAAGGATCCTTTGCATTTTTGTTAATTTCTTAATTGAATTTCAGGTTAATAACATTTAAGTTGGAGTGACTGAAAAACGAACAAGTTTTTCAAACCTACGCTGGTGTTCAGTATATTTCTTAGTTTTAAGTTAGCTATTTAAGATTAATTTCCATAGAGGTTTATTTTCTAGTGTTTTGTTGAGGTTTTTGACCTTATAATTTACAGTTCAGTATATTTCTTAGTTTTAAGTTAGCTATTTAAGATTAATTTCCATAGAGGTTTATTTTCTAGTGTTATGTTGAGGTTTTTGACCTTATAATTTACAGTTCGTTTATTTCGTTAGTATGGTTAGGTTTTTTTTGGCATGTTCTTTAAACTTGTGTTAGGGTTTTTGCTGCTCATAAGTAAGCTTGGGCCTACAGGCTTACAATTTCGTGTAGGAAATAAATTTATTAGGCATAATTTATTAGGCATAATCACTGCCATGAGAGTCCCCAACACCTTCCACGAAAAATCGAGTAAGGCATCGAGGGACATCAAGGAGAGATCAATGCAGGTAGGTGAACCCGTGGGTTCGTGGAAGTAGGTAGGTTCGCCGGAATTGAGGCACGCGAAGGAGAGCAACATACCAGCAACATTAGTCGACCGTACATCTACCCAAGCCGGGTCGCGACTGTTAAAGTCCCCGAGGATGAGAAACGGTCGAGGTAGTTGCAACACCAACTCGCGAACCGCGTCGCGAGAAGGAGGGTCATGAGGACGAATATAAATCGAGCAGGCAGTGTACTGGCGATCTAAAAATAGCCGCACAGCCACAGCCTGCAAGGAAGTGCGAAGAGGCACACCTCGCGATGGTAACGAATGATGCACATAAATCGCCGCACCCCGCCGGCGTGTGTGCTCATCCGGGGTGCAAGGAAAACCAACATAGCCAGAGAGACGAGGGAGTCCCCGCGCAGCCAGGGTAGTCTCCTGGAGACAAACACAGGAAGGCCGCTCGCTCTCCAGCAGGGAGGCAAGGTTCTCCCAGTTAGCTAAAAGCCCCCTACAGTTCCAATGCAAAATGGAACTGTAAGGGGAAGTGGCATTATAAGAGGCAGAGAAAACAGAGAAATAGCCACGGACCAAGCTGAGCAGCAAACTCAACGGTCTGCAACCAGGGACGGAATCGGCTTCCCCGGCTCACCCCAAACGGGGGGGGGGCCACCGACCCCGCAGCTGCTTCACCCGTAGTAAAACGAGAGGTGGAGAGTGGAACAGGGAGTTCAGAGGGGGGCTCCCCTGGGGGGGAGAGACGACGAGACGGGCCCAGCCGAAACCCCCGACTCCCCACCAGAGGGGGGCCGGGGAGAACCAGATGTTCGAGGGCTCGTCAAACCAGACAAGCACTGACGGGGGAGGGAGGAAAGGTCCACCACAGGTGGCAGAGGTAGATCCAGGAGAGAGACCCGACCACTCGCAGCAGGAGCCGAAGGGAAAGAGACTCCATGAAGAAGGGCCAGGCTCCTCTCGACCGGGTCCACCATGGGAACAGAGTCAGTAATCGAGGGTGTCATGGGGCGGTGTACCTCAACCGACACCCGGACACTGGTCGGGGCACCGGGAGGTGACGCCTCACCAGCCTTCCGTATAAGGGGGGGAGTCCCGAGCGGATCAGGAGCGGCGCGCCGCTTCCCCTCCGGTGAAGAAGGGGAAGCAGGGCGAGCAGCGGTCATGATCGGGTCTGGAGGACTCCGACCACGGCGACGCTTCCTCCTCCCCTTCGGGGCATCACCTTCCCCACCCGAGAGACGAGTAGGCAAGGATCCAGACCCCAAGGCCGGAGAGGGAGAAGGGGCACTTGTAGGCAGGGAATCAGATGGGATGTCTGAAAGTGAGGCAGAGGAACAAGAAGGACCCGCGGCGCCAGGAGGACCACCAACCCCCGGAACTTCCAGGGGGGGCACCACTCCGGTAGACGCCGGGGTAGCACGGGAGGGGCCCGAGGACCCGCCAGGGCCAAGAGCCGCAGCATAGGACAACCTCCGCCGCGGCTCCCGGTCACGGACCCTATCGCGCGCCTCCCGCGCACTAAGGAATTCGGTAGTCCTTAAGGACCGCACCTCGAATTCAAATTTGAAAACGGGGCAGTCCCGAGAAGAGGAAGGGTGGGCCCCGAGCAGTTCGAGCACCGCGGGGGCTTCGTGCACGGGGTAGGGTGCGCAGGCCCACCGCAGCGGACACACAGCTTACCCTCACGGCGGCACGCAGAGCTAACATGGCCGAACCGGTTGCAGTCAAAGCAGCGAACCGGGTCAGGCACATATGGTCGCACCGAAAACTCACACGACCGGCGATCACCCACGCCCCAGAACACCTGGGCCGGAGGCACAAGGGAGTCAAATGTCAGGAGCAGACGAGCGGACGGGGTAAGAGCACATCCCGGCGTGACGAAAAGCGGAAGACCTTCGTTACCCCCTGGGGGGCAAGATCCTCCTGCAACTCGCCAACCGGGATTGACAGCAGACGGGAAGCGAAAATGGTGCCCTGACAGCTATTCAATTGCGGATGGGGAGTCACAGAAACTCTGCAACCCAAGACATCCTGCAACTGTAGAAGGGACTCAGTCACCCCCGAAGAACGGGACTTCAAAAGAAGAGACCCATCCTTCAGAGGGTATATATATATATATATATATATATATATATATATATATATATATATATATATATATATAATGTAAAGAACGACGCTTGTATAGGAGAATATTCCTCATCTTGCGCGGAATATTCTCCTATACAAGCGTCGTTCTTTACGTTAATTATACTGCGGTTTGCAGTTAAAAAATATATATATATACCTTATGTTGTTTCGTGTGTTGGTCTCTCTTCACACGGAGGTCAAGCTGGTGGCCCCGCCTCTAGGTCTGGCCTGGTGGAGGAGCGAGTTACTTTCTTGCGCTCTCCACCGTACATAGCCAGGCACGCCCGGCTCATCTGGTACTGTCCTGAGCCAGGCATCCAGTCTTTTCTTGAAGACTTCAACTTTGACCCCCGTTACGTTTCTGAGGTCCTTAGGAAGCTGGTTGAAAAGTCTTGGCCCCCTGACAACCAAGCTATTTTCCTTCAGGGTTGAGGAGGTCCCTTGTCGTGCTTTTAATTTGGGAACACTACACATTCTTCCTTTCCTATTTTCCAGTGCTGTTTGAATGGTAATTGGGTTTAGTTTTAGGTTTGGTACTAGTTTTTCGATCATTTTCCATATGTAGATTATGATGTACCTCTCTCTTCTTCTTTCCAGTGAGTACAGATTTAGTTTACGTAGTCTTTCCCAGTAGTTTAGTTCTTTGCAGCCATCAATCTTGGCTGTGAAATGCCTTTGCGTTTCTTCTAGTTTATTAGTTTCTTCCTTTTTATATGGGAACGTCAAAACTGAGCAGTATTCAAGTTTTGGTATAATCAGTGTTTTTAGCAGGGGAATCATTACTGTCCTGTCCCTTCTCTTGAACGTTCTTAGAACCTGTCCGGCGACTCTTTTTGCTTTATTTATCGCTATCTGATTTTGTGTTTCGAATTTCGCATCATCTGTCATTATTATCCCGAGATCAATCGCTTTCATGCTTCTCTGAATTTCCTGTCTATCTGGAGCATAATATGCAGTCTGTTTAAGTTCTTCTTTTCTACCATATCTCAAGAGCTGAAATTTCTCGGCGTTGAATGACATGTTGTTGTCTTCTGACCATTTGTATATTTTGTTCGTGTCCCTCTGCAAGGCCTCCACGTCATGTACATCGCTGATTTTTCTGCTGATCTTTGTATCGTCTGCAAAGGATGTTACTATACTATTGCTGTTTACTCCGCTGTCTATGTCTGTTAGCATGATAATGAACAGGAGTGGGGCCAGTACTGTCCCTTGTGGTACTGAGCTGCGTACTTCCGATTCTGATGATGATATACCTTGAATTTTGACGACCTGCAGACGATCACTAAGGAAGTTGTAGATCCATTTTCCCACTTTGCCTGTTATTCCCATGTCTTTAATTTTATGTCCTATTATACCATGGTCACATTTATCGAAAGCTTTAGCAAAATCTGTGTATATAACATCGTAGTTGTCATTGCCTTCCAATGCATCTAGGATATTGTTGTAGTGCTCTATTAGTTGTGATAGGCATGATCTACCTGATCGGAATCCATGCTGATTTTCGTTGAATCTTTCCCGTGTCTCCAGGAAATCATAAATTTTCTGTCTAACTATTCTTTCAAATACTTTGGTGAGGTGGGACGTCAATGACACTGGTCTATAGTTCTTTGCTTGAGATCTGTCCCCTCCTTTATATATAGGGACAATGTTTTCTCTTTTCAAGATGCTCGGTATTTCCCCAGTGTCTAGGGATCTTCTCCATATCCAGTATAAAGGTGTAGCTATTTCATTTTTACAGTTTTTAATCAATAATGCGTTCCAATTGTCCGGACCTGCAGCTGAATGTAGTTTCATTTGTTCTATAGCTCTCGCTACATCTTCTGGTGTAAACTCAAAGTCTGTTATATACTCTCCTTGCAATTCCTCTTCAAAGAATGCATTTATTTATTTTAGAGAGAAAATTTATGATTTCCTGGAGACACGGGAAAGATTCAACGAAAATCAGCATGGATTCCGATCAGGTAGATCATGCCTATCACAACTAATAGAGCACTACAACAATATCCTAGATGCATTGGAAGGCAGTGCCAACTACGATGTTATATACACAGATTTTGCTAAAGCTTTCGATAAATGTGACCATGGTATAATAGCACATAAAATTAAAGACATGGGAATAACAGGCAAAGTGGGAAAATGGATCTACAACTTCCTTAGTGATCGTCTGCAGGTCGTCAAAATTCAAGGTATATCATCATCAGAATCGGAAGTACGCAGCTCAGTACCACAAGGGACAGTACTGGCCCCACTTCTGTTCATTATCATGCTAACAGACATAGACAGCGGAGTAAACAGCAATAGTATAGTAACATCCTTTGCAGACGATACAAAGATCAGCAGAAAAATCAGCGATGTACATGACGTGGAGGCCTTGCAGAGGGACACGAACAAAATATACAAATGGTCAGAAGACAACAACATGTCATTCAACGCCGAGAAATTTCAGCTCTTGAGATATGGTAGAAAAGAAGAACTTAAACAGACTGCATATTATGCTCCAGATAGACAGGAAATTCAGAGAAGCATGAAAGCGATTGATCTCGGGATAATAATGACAGATGATGCGAAATTCAAAACACAAAATCAGACAGCGATAAATAAAGCAAAAAGAGTCGCCGGACAGGTTCTAAGAACGTTCAAGAGAAGAGAAGGGACAGGACAGTACTGATTCCCCTGCTAAAAACACTGATTATACCAAAACTTGAATACTGCTCAGTTTTGACGTCCCCATATAAAAAGGAAGAAACTAATAAACTAGAAGAAACGCAAAGGCATTTCACAGCCAAGATTGATGGCTGCAAAGAACTAAACTACTGGGAAAGACTACGTAAACTAAATCTGTACTCACTGGAAAGAAGAAGAGAGAGGTACATCATAATCTACATATGGAAAATGATCGAAAAACTGGTACCAAACCTAAAACTAAACCCAATTACCATTCAAAGAACACTGGAAAATAGGAAAGGCAGAATGTGTAGTGTTCCCAAATTAAAGGCACGACAAGGGACCTCCTCAACCCTGAAGGAAAATAGCTTGGTTGTCAGGGGGCCAAGACTTTTCAACCAGCTTCCTAAGGACCTCAGAAACGTAACGGGGGTCAAAGTTGAAGTCTTCAAGAAAAGACTGGATGCCTAGGTCAGGACAGTACCAGATGAGCCGGGCGTGCCTGGCTATGTACGGTGGAGAGCGCAAGAAAGCAACTCGCTCCTCCACCAGGCCAGACCTAGAGGCGGGGCCACCAGCTTGACCTCCGTGTGAAGAGAGACCAACGCACGAAACAACATAAGGTTCATAAGGTAAGGTGTATATATATATATATATATATATATATATATATATATATATAATATATATATATATATATATATACTCTGTGGTATCTGTAAAGCTGCAACAGATGAGACAGAGGCGATGAGGTGCGATTTTTGTCAGCTACTTTTTGATTTTAAATGCCTAGAATGGGGAGATGAAAAAATCTCCCTTATAACGAACGCAAAGCAGTTTAATGGGATAAAATTTTTCTGCGAGAACTGCTTCACCGAATTAAACTCTCTGACGGTATTTAAAGCAGAAAAAGACTACGAGAAGAGAATGAAAGAGGAAAGTGGAAACAAAGAACAGTGGAAAACGGAAGAAACGGAGAAAGGCGAAATAGAAAGAATTCAAATACCGTCACAAAACGAGGCCGAAAACACACAGGCGACAAAGAATGTAAAGAAAACACACAGCATAAGGGCAACGAAGGACACAAACACAAATAGCAGAAATAGGACAAGACAAGAGGGCAGTCAAGTAAACGAAGTAAAACTGTCACCCAATAAGGAGCAAAAAACAAAAGCCAAGAGTAAATATGGGGAAGGAATTATATGCAGGTATTATATAAAAGATAATTGCAGATTTAACCCTTTACTACCCAAAAGGACAAATTTATAACCTCTCAAATATACACATTCATAATTTAATCCTACAAAATATTTGGGCAGTAAAGGGTTAAAAGAGGACAATGTATATATGAACATCCCCCAATATGCAATTTCTTCTATAATAATGGTCATTGTAAATTTGGAGACGGATGTAAATTCTACCACCCAGACATTTGCAGAACTTACGCAAAATATGGAACCTGCAAATTCGGGAATAAATGCTACTATCAACATCTCCCGACGGACTCAACGAACAAAGGAAAAAGTTTAAATGACAATAGGAATAAAAATAACAATAGGAACACAATAAGCGAACAAGAAAATTTTTTCAACATCTCAGACACCTTACGAATGCTAAATGTCATCCACATGCAGTTGACACAGCTGGAAACCTCCGAGCCAAATCGCTACCGGGCAAGAAGCTACCAATACAAGTAGGAGGAAACGGATCTCTTTCGGAGGATCATAGAGCAACGAATCAAGCGATATCGAAGGAAAACGAACTTGAAATGCACAAGGGGCAACGAAAAACAGAGAACATAAAAATTGTCCTGGCTAATATTCAAGGAATAAGACCAAACCAATCACTCAATAAGGTTTCGTACCTGAAAGGATTTATGGACGAAACAAGGGCGGACATCGCATGCCTCACAGAAACTCATCTTAAAGATTGCCAAGGAAATTGTGAAAACTGCGAATATTGTATTGATAAGAAAGAGATAAATATAGAGGGCTTCAACTTATTAAGAGCGGATAGAACGACGAGACGGAAAGGTGGCTGTGCTATATATGTACAGGAAGGTCATATGACAGAGACGATAATAAGTAAATCAAACAGCTACAGTATGTGGAACTCCTAGCAGTGAAAATAGAAAAACTAAACTTGATAGTAATAGTCATCTATAGACCTCCAAGCACCCCAACCGAAAAATTCTCGGAGGCCATTGATGACATTAGAAAGCTAATAAAGGCCATAAACCCTCCATCCCCCAATATAATGATCTGCGGAGACTTTAACTTCCCATTTATAAAATACAAAAAGGTGAATAGGAATATATATATATTCACCAGGATAAGGGGGGCACAAGAGTAGGGTTGCCAACTCCATGAAGTTTGAAAAAAAGGACAAGAACATCAATTCCAATATACTGTCTACAAGGTTAGGGAAAGAAGTAAAATTTTATTTATAATTTATTACAATTTATACTGCATGCTTTTTTATTGCATTGACAAAATTTATGGTAACAATATTTATTTTTAAATTTATACTTTTCCGCTACACGGAACGTTAACATTTAAGTGAAGAAATGAATTTATAAAATGTTACTCGACTTAAGACTAGTGATGGGACGATACCAAAATTTTTAACAATTCCGATTCCGATTCCGATACCACTAAAAAGTCTCGATTCCGATACGATTCTCGATTCCGATTCCGATTCTCAATATTTTTAAATATAATTCTATACTTGTTTCTCTGGAAATTGTCATATTTTACTCTGGTAAGATTAACTATTTACATTATGAGTATGGTAATATAAATTATAAATTATAATAGATTGGTTTAAAAATAAAAATCAACTGTAAGTTGTAACAATTCATTTTAATCTTCTTGATTACACATCATGGATATACATGTTTTAATGTATAGCTACATACAATACAATAAAAATGAAATTTGTAATCCTCTTTCATTTAAGTTTTAAAGTTTACATTGCAAAACTGGTTCAATTAAAAGTTTAAAAAAATCCTTTTACTCAAAAAGCAATCCTTACTCCTTAGTTAAAGAATCGTTTTAAGAATCGGAAATCATGGTACAATTCTCGATTCCGATTCCGATTCCTGAAAAATGCTCGATTCTTCCGATTCTCGATTCCGATTAATCGTCCCATCACTACTTAAGACTTTATAATTATTTCCTTTTAAACAAAAGTTTTGTTATAAAACTGTTGTTTGGAACAAGATTGTTATCAGAAAAGGACAAATGGCGTCCTTTCCGAACTCAAGAAAGGACGGTTGGCAACCCTACACAAGAGAAGATCAGGAACAAGCAAAAATGTTGATGGCTCTCACAAACGAGTTTATGCTGACACAGGAGATAACAGAAAATACCAGAAAAAATAACTGCCTGGATCTGGTATTCACGAATAACACGAACTTGATTGCTGATATAAAAATAACCCCCAACCATTATCTCAGACCACAACTTAATCGAGATATCAACAAATATGACGGCAGCATTAGAAGACAATACACATATTGTGGAAAGAAGTAAATTCGGGGCCTTTAACTTAAACTCGAAGACTATAAATTGGGAAGCAATCAGATCGCACATGGCCCAAATAGAATGGAGAACAATTTTCGAGAATAAAACAACTGAAGAAATGCTAACAACCTTGGAGAAAAGAACGCTGAGAATTTTAGAAAAATATGCTCCGAAATCACAGCCAAAAGGAAAGAGGAGCTGGCTAGAAAGGCAAAAGAGAAGACTATTCCGCAAAAGAAAGAGTGGAGGCGAAGTTAGGAAACTGCGGAGATAATGACAGGAAAACAGTAAAAGAAAAACTGGAGGGTATCGATAGGGAAATACAAGCCCTGATTAAGGACCATACAGAGAGGGAAGAGGGAAAGGCGGTAGAAGCAATAAAAGAAAATCCAAAATACTTCTATAGCTATGCAAAAAGGAAAACAAAAACGCGCGCCGCTATTGGGCCCTTAAGGACGGGAAATAATGAACTAACCGACGATCCAAAAGAAATATCTGATACATTGAGAGCTCAATATGAATCAGTTTTCAGTACCCGAAAATGTGACAAAGCGATACCTGACATAAATGCATTCTTTGAAGAGGAATTGCAAGGAGAGTATATAACAGACTTTGAGTTTACACCAGAAGATGTAGCGAGCAGAGCTGGGCAATAAATACATCGAATGTATTTAAATACTAAATACATGTGTGAAAAATGCTCTGTATGAATTGGTCCACAATTAACCCACCCCTTATTTCTCCAGTCTAACTATAGAGTAGATCAAGTCTAGCCTAGAGGGGTCAGCCTAGAGATTCCGGAAATGGTCCAGAGCGGGCAGATAAATTGAGGTCCACAGTAGGATTCCTCACCAAACTAGGTTAGGGCAATCTACCTTTACCTTTGTTAAGCTATGAGTTGATGCTGGGTCTTAGGCCACAATGTAGGCCTAAGTTGTCTGACCCAGCTTAATTTAATGAATCTACGTAAACCTGGGTTAAAAACACAATTAGTCACTTACTGCTAGTTATTAGAGAGTCCCTTCTTCCGTCCTGGTTTAATTGTTAAGAGCGTACTTGCTGGTGGGGATCTTTTTCGTTGTCTGTTCTTGTCCCTTCTCCCGTTCCGTCTTGTCGCCCCGTTCCTCGTTTTCCTTTTTGCGAGGCTTTTTCCACCAGCGTCGTGTTGGTTTTTTCCTCGGTTGGTTGATCGGTAATGTATATCTATTACCGAGCACGCTCTTGTCACACAGTATATAAATACTAGTGTGGAGAATAACTCTGGTGAGCAACCAATTGGTTTCATCCACCCAGTTATTGACATAAAATGAATTTAATAATTGTTAGATTAACTACCTACCTACTCAGTGAACCATTTTCGTTACCTCCCAACTACCCACTCATCAGTTTTCCATACATGGGAGAAATGTATTTAAATACTAAATACATTTTACGAATGTATTTAGATACTAAATACAAAATACATCAATTGTATTTAAATACATTTGTAAATATATTTTAAATACATACAAATTTTAACATATGCATTCACTAATTCATGTTTTGATAAATTTCTACTTTAGTGCACTTTACCTTATTATCGTCTTTAGATTTAATTTTAAAGTATTTTCCATCAAACAGAGGGTGCACTAAATTGTTATCTGCAGATATATCACTGTTTGATTCACCGGATTTGCTTGTTGAAGCCATGACACGCACACGATAAAGAAATCAACCGCTTTCGACTAAGAGTGGCACACAACTGATTGAACTGACACGTTGAAACATGAACCATGCTGTATTACACTGTCGACGCGTCGTACTGTGCTAGTACAGAACGTGTATTAAACCAGTAAAAGTATTTACATTTTTATATTTTGAGTATTTAAATACTATATTTAAATACATGAAAAACAATGTATTTATAAATACAGTTCTAAATACACAAATGTATTTAAATACAAATGTATTTAAATACTGCCCAGCTCTGGTAGCGAGAGCTATAGGACAAATGAAACTACATTCAGCTGCAGGTCCGGACAATTGGAACGCATTATTGATTAAAAACTGTAAAAATGAAATAGCTACAACTTTATAGTGGATATGGAGAAGATCCCTAGACACTGGGGAAATACCGAGCATCTTGAAAAGAGCAAACATTGTCCCTATATATAAAGGAGGGGACAGATCTCAAGCAAAAACTATAGACCGGTGTCATTGACGTCCCACCTCACCAAAGTATTTGAAAGAATAGTTAGAGAGAAAATTTATGATTTCCTGGAGACACTGGAAAGATTCAACGAAAATCAGCATGGATTCCGATCAGGTAGATCATGCCTATCACAACTAATAGAGCACTACAACAATATCCTAGATGCATTGGAAGGCAATGCCAACTACGATGTTATATACACAGATTTTGCTAAAGCTTTCGATAAATGTGACCATGGTATAATAGCACATAAAATTAAAGACATGGGAATAACAGGCAAAGTGGGAAAATGGATCTACAACTTCCTTAGTGATCGTCTGCAGGTCGTCAAAATTCAAGGTATATCATCATCAGAATCGGAAGTACGCAACTCAGTACCACAAGGGACAGTACTGGCCCCACTCCTGTTCATTATCATGCTAACAAACATAGACAGCGGAGTAAACAGCAATAGTATAGTAACATCCTTTGCAGACGATACAAAGATCAGCAGAAAAATCAGCGATGTACATGACGTGGAGGCCTTGCAGAGGGACACGAACAAAATATACAAATGGTCAGAAGACAACAACATGTCATTCAACGCCGAGAAATTTCAGCTATTAAGATATGGTAGAAAAGAAAAACTTAAACAGACTGCATATTATGCTCCAGATAGACAGGAAATTCAGAGAAGCATGAAAGCGATTGATCTCGGGATAATAATGACAGATGATGCGAAATTCGAAACACAAAATCAGATAGCGATAAATAAAGCAAAAAGAGTCGCCGGACAGGTTCTAAGAACGTTCAAGAGAAGGGACAGGACAGTACTGATTCCCCTGCTAAAAACACTGATTATACCAAAACTTGAATACTGCTCAGTTTTGACGTCCCCATATAAAAAGGAAGAAACTAATAAACTAGAAGAAACGCAAAGGCATTTCACAGCCAAGATTGATGGCTACAAAGAACTCAACTACTGGGAAAGACTACGTAAACTAAATCTGTACTCACTGGAAAGAAGAAGAGAGGTACATCATAATCTACATATGGAAAATGATCGAAAAACTGGTACCAAACCAGAAAATTAAACCCAATTACCATTCAAACAACACTGGAAAATAGGAAAGGCAGAATGTGTAGTGTTCCCAAATTAAAGGCACGACAAGGGACCTCCTCAACCCTGAAGGAAAATAGCTTGGTTGTCAGGGGGGCCAAGACTTTTCAACCAGCTTCCTAAGGACCTCAGAAACGTAACGGGGGTCAAAGTTGAAGTCTTCAAGAAAAGACTGGATGCCTGGCTCAGGACAGTACCAGATGAGCCGGGCGTGCCTGGCTATGTACGGTGGAGAGCGCAAGAAAGCAACTCGCTCCTCCACCAGGCCAGACCTAGAGGCGGGGCCACCAGCTTGACCTCCGTGTGAAGAGAGACCAACGCACGAAACAACATAAGGTTCATAAGGTAAGGTGTATATATATATATATATATATATATATATATATATATATATAGAAATTGCATCGATGGATTCAACTTACTAAGAGCGGATAGAACAACGAGACGTAAAGATGGCTGTGCTATTTATATACATGAGAGGCATATGACAGAGACGGTAATAAGTAAATCCAACAGTTTCGTGGAAACCCTTGCAGTGAAAATAGAGAAACTAAACGTGATACTGATAGTCATGTATAGACCTCCAAACTCTCCAAATGAAAAATTTTCGGATGCCATTCAGGATATCAGAAACATAATACAGTCCCTAAACTCCCTATCCCCTAATATAATACTCTGTGGCAACTTTAATTTCCCATTTATAAAATACAAAAAGGTGGGTAGAAATATATTTATACAGCAAGGTAAGGGGAGCACAAGAGAGGACCAGGAGCAAGCAAAAATGCTGATGGCTCTCACAAACGAGTTAATGGTGACACAGGAGATAACAGAAAATACCAGGAAAAATAACTGCCTAGATCTGGTATTCACACATGGCCCACATAGAGTGGAGAACAGTTTTAGAGAATAAAACTGTAGTGCCTTGCACCACAAGATTATCTTTTATTAGTGAAAATTGTCACAAGTTGGCACAAGTTAAATATTTTAAGTCTAAATAAATAAATACAAGTTAAACATGTCCAGTGATTAATTTTAATTCTTAAGCATTCAGTGTATAGTAATTTAGTTAAAAATTAAAGTGCAAGCATTAAAGAAGTTTAAAGCAAATATAAAAATATATTTTGTGCCTTTTAAACAATGTAAATTTTGGGGGCATAGTGTGACTAAACGTGAGTGCTTTTAAGGATTATTTTGGCTTGTTGGTAAAATTGTGAAGTAAAAACAAACTTATGTGCAACGACAACACAAGGGACGCCGTTTCCACATTGTGATATAAAATCCAAACACGGCGCCAGCAAGCAAAGTTTCTTCGTGGTATGTTTCTTATTTATAATGTTTATTTTTTTACTATTGCATATCTGTATGCAATACCGCATACTGCAGATATTAAGAAGCCTTATATTGTTTGTGATTAGTACTGAAAGATTCATACTATAAATAGTACTGAAAGATTCATACTATAAATTAGCTTAGACTAAGTTCGGCCTATCTATGCAAGAGCCAAATTGTAAATTACTCTAGCCTAGCTGAGGCCTACCGTAGCCTTTGTTTTAGATGATTGACCTCAGCCTACTATATTGAAGAGGCATAGGCCTGCCCATTAATTTTCTTAATATACTTTACTTTATAAGCCTATTATGTTTCATGTTATTTTCTTAGCAGATGGCCTACTAGTCATTTGTGGCCTACATACTTTCTTAGTTTTCCTGTTCAACTTAACACAATCCCATAATGAGGATTAACTAATTCACCATCCACAGGTTACTGGGCCTATATAGCATATATATTTTGACTATCAATTTTTGCCATTATTATGTATCATTTTTTGTCTGGAGTATTACTTACAGTATTCTTGTCTCTCTCTTTGCAGACAAGGTTGTCATTGTGGCTATTAGTATGTTACCTATTAATATTAGTTACCTATTAGCAAAGGTGGGCACCCGGGCCTCAAAAAGGACCGACGGTCCCGGTCCCGGTCCCTGCCTCAAACTGGACCGACGGTCCCGGTCACGGTCCTTTCTGAAGATAGGACCTAGGAACGACTCGGTCCTCGGTCCTTATATATAATATAAGTGAAAAATTTGATTAAAATGAAAAATTGCCGGGATTGCCGGGTTCAGTTCTTCCGCTAGGAGCTCCAGTTGCTTGACTTGAAGTTGAAGCACTAACATCAGTAGATTCTTCGTCTCCTCCAGGTGTTGAAACAAGTTTCAGTTCAGTCTCAGTCTCTTTCTGAGTCTTCTGGAGGAAACGATCCATCTTCTTTAGAACTTCAAATAATCACTAAACACACTAAAATCACTAAAAAAGACCGTCCGGAATTGCTTAAAAATGGACCGTCGCTCCTCATTTCGGTCCTCACTGAGAAAAGGACCGACTTTCCCGCTCACGGTCCTTAAAAAGGACCGAGTTCCTGGAGTTCGGTCCTTTTGGAACTCGGTTCTGCCCACCTTTGCCTATTAGTATTTGTTGTATATTAGTTTGGTACCTGTTGCATATAAGTATTAGTTTAGTATGTTACATATTTATTATTATTAGTATCAGTATTAGTTGCAGACTGTTATATATTAGCTAAACGGTACCATTATTTAATTTCGCATTTATATGTCAAAGTTGTTACGGGTAAACATCCCCTTTGCATTTACAAATAACTGTTGCACATAGTTTATTGTTGTCAATAAAATACAAAATTCATGTTGACGATTTTTATAATCAATCCTTCCCTTTTTTTTATTAAAATTATTTTTGCGCCGCAGTGCTGGATGCCAATCTAGTATTTGGGCGCTGGTTACCCTGGCATTTAATTAATTATTTATGTAAAGGTCTATAATAATAAATAAGACCCTTACAATTGGTGACACTCCTGGAGTGACCAAACACCGTAATTTCTGCAAAATTTTCTAAATTTTTTTTCAATTTTTGTCATCTTCAGTCTGCATCTATAATTTTGTTAAATTCACCAGTACTAAGTACTTACCTGTACTGGAAGTGTATTCTCTGTTGCAAAATATATTCCTTTTATTTTGCCTTTTTATAAAATCAGCATTTTCTAAAGTTTTTTTGTGCAAATTTACTTATATTCTGCAAACAGCCTATACGCAGACTATTTTTCTGCTAATATTGGGCTACATCATAAATTTTTTTTTTTTTTTACGTAACTTTTTGTTATTGGCACTCATCATAACTCCAGTTGAGTCTCATACTCAACCAAGCTTACCTGAAGCCATTATTTGCATTCAACAATATTTGTTGAAACATTGTCAAGTTTTTGACACATTTTAATTTTTTTTTGGTACCTTGTAACAATATAATAGCCACAATGACCCACAACAACAACAACCTAGGATCATCCAACGGTGGTACTCCAAATTCACCACCTATAACAGACCTTCTAACAATGTATCAGCCTATCACTCCACAATTCATTGCTGAAGAGCCTGGAATCTTCGTGAATCAACTGCGAGATTATTTCACGATAAAAGGAATTACGGACCCACGAACCAAGTTCCTCATCACAAAGAACCTCCTGCCTGCACTAGTATACAAAATAGTGCAGGATGTGGCTCTATTGCCTCCGTCAGACCAAACTTTTGAGAGCCTCCTCAGCGAGTTAGTCAGGAGGCTCGGCCAATCAGAAGAAGAGCGACTCAATGCTCTACTCAAGGACCAAGTTCTTGGGGATCAAACGCCAACAGCCTTCCTGAGGCATCTGCAAGACCTGGCTGGACAGACCAACGGAGATGATAAAAACTCACCCTTAATGCGACGCCGCTTCCTCAATGGTCTCCCCACTGCCCTACGGCCAATGCTCCGTTGTATGCCAGATGATACAGACCTTCTCACTATGGCCAAAACAGCTGATAAGATGATGATTGAAATTCACCTGGGCCAAGTAGATAACCACACCCATCACCCCCCAAATCTGTGCCACGCAGGACGACACTCAGAGTCTGGCCGCACAAAGTATTGAACTATCCAAAGAAATTCTACAAACAATGAAAGATGAATTTAAAGCTCCGAATAGAGCTAGCTAACAACAGAGAACGAGAGAGAAGTTCTTAAGACGAGGACCACCCTCTGGCCCAAATAGAGCTCCCAAACTCGAAGCTGGACAACGCCTCATTCTACTACAACCACAGCCTCCGCAAACAGGTCAGTTGGTTGCTCCTAATCCGAATCTATTAGCCTTACCTCCTCATCCTCAATCCCCACTACTCAGCCTTATTCTCAACCTACTTCACCTCAGTCTACTGCTCATACCCCTCCTTGCTGGTATCATGAAAGGTTTAAAGACCGTGCAACGCGCTGTGTCGTACCTTGTCCATGGACTCCTAACCCTCCTTTAAACTAACCAGGCTAGTGTCACAGGCGTCTGACACTACAGCCTCTCAAGCCTCTCAACCTATCCTTATTTCAACTAACCCTACCACTACCTCATCTAATCCTACTTCAATTTTAACTAAGTATTACTCTACCACAAATAATGTTCAACCTATTACTACACACTCAACTACCTCATTTAACACTGTCAAACCAACACATACGTACGCAAATAAAGTTAAAGAATCGCAACCTACTTATTTAACCACAGCTAATTTAATACCCCCAACAAATTTTCCAAATACAACACAAACTCCTTCCCACAGCAATACTAACCCTCTTCCACAAAAATTTAATGACTCACAAACTACTGCACCACCTGGTCCAACGTTCACCTTGCATGATCCACTCTCAGGCTATGCATTCCTTATTGACACTGGAGCTCAATACAGTGTTATTCCTGCAACAGCCGCAGACCGTGCAAACGGACCTTCTCCTTTCATTTTACGTGCAGCTAATTCTTCATCTATTCACACTTATGGACGTCGTTCTATTTCAGTTTCTCTTGGACTTAGACGTGTTTTCCGCTGGATATTTCTTGTCGCAGATGTATATACCCCAATGTTAGGCTCTGATTTCCTTTCTGCAAATGATTTATTAGTTGATGTTCGTAGAGCACAATTAATTGATAATGCCACACATCTTTCAGTAATTGGTTCTCCTACCGCACACCCCTCATCATTATTGGCAAGTTCTCTGCCACAGTGCTCACCTGCTATAGAGCAGCTCCTAAGTGAATTTTCTTCCCTTACTCAACCCTGTTCTAAGGATACCCCTATTAAACACACTATTGCCCACCGTATTGATACGGTAGGCTCACCTGTTTTCACCCGCCCACGTCGCTTAGCTCCAGATCGTCTTGCAATTGTGAGACGAGAGTTTGAACACATGCTCGAACTCGGTATTATACGGCCTTCAAGCAGCCCGTATGCCTCTGCTTTACACATGGTCCCAAAACCTACACCTGGAGACTGGCGTCCTTGCGGAGATTATCGTGCTTTGAATGACAACACGATTCCAGATCGCTATCCCCTTCCTCACTTACACGATTTTACTTCTGCTCTCCACGGCACCACAGTATTTTCACGCCTTGACTTGGTGCGAGCTTTTCATCAAATTCCTGTACACCCTGAACACATACATAAAACTGCTATAACAACCCCTTTTGGGTTATTTGAAATAACAAAAATGCCATACGGACTGCGTAATGCGGCCCAAACTTTTCAACGTTTCATTGATGAAGTGTTGAGAGGTCTCCCCTTCACATTCACATATGTTGATGACATTCTCATCGCAAGTTCTTCTCCCTCAGAACATATTCAACATTTACGCTTAGTTTTTTCTCGGTTGGCAGAATATGGTGTACTGCTAAACCCTGAAAAATGTGTCTTTGCTGTAGATGAGCTCACCTTCTTAGGACACAAGGTTACTTCGAAGGGCATCTCTCCTCTCGAAAATAAAGTATCTGTGATAAGGTCTTTCCCACAACCGCAAACCCAAAAGCAACTTCGTCGCTTCTTAGGGATGGTAAACTTCTACCATCGCTTCATTCCTCAGTGTGCAAACATTCTTGCACCCATAACCTCTCTTCTTCGCCAATCAAAAAGGGGCAGATCCACTGCAGTTTTGTGGAACCCCGAAGCTACCAATGCTTTTTCACAAGCAAAAGAGGCTATAGCACAAGCTACATGCCTTGTTCACCCTCAACCAGACGCTCCTCTGAACTTAGCCACTGATGCCTCTGACGTTTCAGTGTCAGGAGTGCTCCAGCAGCTTGTTTCGGGCGTTTGGGAACCTCTCGCATTCTTTTCACGCAAGCTTTCACCTTCACAAATGAGGTACAGCACTTTCGGTCGAGAGTTGCTGGCGATATACCTCTCCATCCGTCATTTCAGGCCATTCCTAGAAGGACGTGACTTCAGCATTTTTACGGATCATCGTCCGTTAATATTTGCTCTCCATTCTCAATCAGACTCTCATGCTCCTATTGAGAGAAGACACCTTGATTTTATCCTCCAATTTACTTCAGACATTCGACACATTTCAGGTTCTTTGAATGTTGTGCCGGATGCTCTATCTCGCATCTCAGCAATTTCTGACCTGGACTCTCACACATCAACCTTTCAGAGATGGCTAAGGCTCAGTCCACGGATACAGACCTCCAAGCTCTTATTAATTCACCCACTTCGTTGCAAGTCCGCTCTTTACCAGTTGAACCCAAGTCAGACTTACAAATTTTGTGTGACGTCTCGACTGAGCATATTCGACCGTTGGTCCCACAAGGGCTGCGAAGAGCTGTTTTTGCTAAACTTCATTCCCTTTCTCACCCGGGAATTAAAGCCACCCAAAAATTAATTGCAGCTAGATTTGTATGGCCAAGTATGAACAAAGATATCCGCAATTGGACTCGATCTTGCCTTCAATGTCAGCGTGCCAAAGTTCACCGACACACAAAGTCAGAATTGGTACCTTTCCTTTGCCAAGGCTCGTTTTGAGGCCATACATCTAGACATAGTCGGCCCCCTCTATTCTTCTCGAGGTTATACCTATCTTCTCACTGTCATTGATAGGTTCACAAGATGGCCAGAAGCTGTTCCTTTGACTTCTTGTACTGCTTCTGCAGTAGCTCATGCCTTTGTTTCATGTTGGGTTTCCCGTTTTGGAATACCTGCAACCATTTGCACAGACAGAGGTGCTCAGTTTGAATCGGCCTTATGGAAGGAACTCATGCTCCTTCTTGGGACTGAGCATCAGAACAACAAGCTATCACCCGCAATCCAATGGGGTGGTAGAACGCTTCCATCGTCAACTTAAAAGTTCCTTGCGAGCCACTGATCCATCTACTACATGGGTGGACCGGCTACCCCTAATCCTACTCGGAATTCGTACTGCTCTGAAGACTGATCTTGCATGCTCTGCAGCAGAATTAGTTTATGGTACCACACTCCGGTTACCCGGAGAATTTTTCACACCTACACCCATTAACCCCACATGTGATCCTGCTTCGTATGTCAAGACATTACGCTCTGTTATGAAGCAAATTCGTCCCACAGCACCTAGAACTTCCACTTCACAAACTACCTTTGTTTCCCCTGATTTAAAAACTTGCACACATGTTTTCTTGAGACATGATGCTCACCGCTACTCTCTTCACTGTCCCTATGATGGTCCCTTCCTTGTGCTTGACCGTAAAGCCAAAACTTTCATCATCGACAAGGCAGGCAAGCGTGAAACCGTTTCTGTGGACCGCTTGAAACCAGCATACCTTGATTTTTCTCCAACAAAAGATCCTATTCCTCTCCATTCCTCTGTACCTCCACCTCAAATACAGGTACAGCAACCTGTCCCTTCTCAATCTTCTGTACCTTCATCTCATATACAGGTACACTGCACTAGCGTAGCTATAGGGGGGCGGTCCGCCCCGGGCGGCACTTTTTGAGGGGCGGCACTTTTGGTCTACTGCAATGAAAAAAAAAGGTTTTTTTTATTCGGGACAGTAGAAGGATACAAGATGCCAGACACAATTTTATTTTTCCACGAAAACACTGCTTACTTCGTTAATTTCCGACAATGGTAAGGATTGTGTTCCCTCGAAGATGGCCTTATTGACCATCATACCTATTTAAGCGCTTAGTTGTGCTTAATTAATAATAGCATTGGTATAAATGCATTTATTTCATTAAAAAGGGAAATAACCCATAAAGTTCTGTAAATACGTTATATAAATATACGTTTAATATTTATAAATAATCAATATCAAAACTAATATGCTGGTATTAGTTGTAAAGTATAATCTTGGTGACTTGGTAACTCGGATTTTTCTCACAATTGCTGTTAGTGTTGCTAGCTGTGAGAGGAGTTTTTCTAAACTAAAACTGATAAAGAATTACCTAAGATCTACTATGAGCACCTTGCGGTTGAGAAATCTTGCCATACTGTCTATAGAACAACAATTGACAGACGAAATAGACTTCGACAATGTCATCGAAGATTTTGCTAACAGAAAAGCAAGAAAAATAACTGTGTAGAATGTTGTAGTTAATTTTTTCACTTCAGAAGTAAACATGTCCTAATATTTTTCACAGGTTTTTTTCTATACGTCGTTTTCACTTTTAGTTTAAGTATGTTTGTTATGTGTATTGTGTTGTGTTTCAGGGGGGGCGGCAAACTCAAGGGCCGCCCCGGGCGGCACAAACTCTAGCTACGCCACTGAAGTACAGCAATCTACCCTTCCTAAATCCTATGTACCGCCACCTGATCCAAGGGTACAACAATCTATCATCCCTCTTCCAATTCTCCTTCATTATCGCAACCAACTGTCTTTGGACCAGCCAGTGGTCCCATTGCACAGGCACCAAGAATCCTCTTCCCCCAATGTCCCTACTGCAGTACTGCACCTGTAGCACCATCCATACCTTCAGAACCAGTGCTGCAGGATATTGCCGTCCAAAATCAACCAATTCAACAAACAATGACTCGTTCTGGAAGTCATTCGTAAGCCGGTGCGCTTTGACATTTGTTTTTTTTTTTCCCCTGACAACCATGTTTTTGGGGGGCAGTACTTGTAGTGCCTTGCACCACAAGATTATCTTTTATTAGTGAAAATTGCCACAAGTTGGCACAAGTGAAATATTTTAAGTCTAAATAAATAAATACAAGTTAAACATGTCCAGTGATTAATTTTAATTCTTAAGCATTCAGTGTATAGTAATTTAGTTAAAAATTAAAGTGCAAGCATTAAAGAAGTTTAAAGCAAATGTAAAAATATATTTTGTGCCTTTTAAACAATGTAAATTTTGGGGGCATGGTGTGACTAAACGTGAGTTTGCTTTTAAGGATTATTTTGGCTTGTTGGTAAAATTGTGAAGTAAAAACAAACTTATGTGCAACGACAACACAAGGGACGCCGTTTCCACATTGTGATATAAAATCCAAACACGGCGCCAGCAAGCAAAGTTTCTTCGTGGTATGTTTCTTATTTATAATGTTTATGTTTTTACTATTGCATATCTGTATGCAATACCGCATACTGCAGATATTAAGAAGCCTTATATTGTTTGTGATTAGTACTGAAAGATTCATACTATAAATTAGCTTAGACTAAGTTAGGCCTATCTATGCAAGAGCCAAATTGTAAATTACTCTAGCCTAGCTGAGGCCTACCGTAGCCTTTGTTTTAGATGATTAACCTCAGCCTACTATATTGAAGAGGCATAGGCCTGCCCATTAATTTTCTTAATATACTTTACTTTATAAGCCTATTATGTTTCATGTTATTTTCTTAGCAGATGGCCTACTAGTCATTTGTGGCCTACATACTTTATTAGTTTTCCTGTTCAACTTAACACAATCCCATAATGAGGATTAACTGTAATTCACCATCCACAGGTTACTGGGCCTATATAGCATATATATTTTAATTATCAATTTTTGCCATTATTATGTATAATTTTTTGTCTGGAATATTACTTACAGTATTCTTGTCTCTCTCTTTGCAGACAAGGTTGTCATTGTGACTATTAGTATGTTACCTATTAATATTAGTTACCTATTAGTATTTGTTGTATATTAGTTTGGTACCTGTTGCATATAAGTATTAGTTTAGTGTTACATATTTATTATTATTAGTATCAGTATTAGTTGCAGACTGTTATATATTAGCTAAACGGTGCCATTATTTAATTTCACATTTATATGTCAAAGTTGTTACGGGTGAACATCCCCTTTGCATTTACAAATAACTGTTGCACATAGTTTATTGTTGTCAATAAAATACAAAATTCATGTTGACGATTTTTATAATCAATCCTTCCCTTTTTTATTAAAATTATTTTTGCGCTGCAGTGCTGGATGCCAATCTAGTATTTGGGCGCTGGTGACCCTGGCATTTAATTAATTATTTACGTAAAGGTCTGTAATAATAAATTAAACCCTTACAAAACAACTGAGAGAATGCTAACAACCTTGGAAGAAAAGACGTTGAGAATTTTGGAAAAATATGCTCCGACAGCACAGCCAAAAAGAAAGAGGAACTGGGTAGAGAGGCAAAAGAGAAGAATATTCCTCAAAAGAGAGAGAGTAGCGACGAAGTTAGCAAATTGCGGAGACAATAATGCCAGGAAAGTAATACAAGAAAAACTGAAGAGCATTGATAGGGAAATACAAACTCTGATAAAGGGCCAAACAGAGAGGGAAGAGGAAAAGGCGGTAGAAGCAATAAAGGAAAATCCAAAATACTTCTACAGCTATGCGAAAAGGAAAACAAAAACGCGCGCTACTATCGGGCCCTAAAGGAAATAATGAAATAACGGACGATCTAAAAGAAATATCTGAAACATTGAGAGCCCAGTATGAATCGTTTTCTACCCCAGAAAGTGACAAAGCGATCCCTGACATAGAAGCATTCTTCGAAGAGAAATTGCAAGGAGAATGTATAACTAGGCTGACCATATTTCCTTGAGACCAAAACGGGACATTGGGATGGCAAAAAAGGGACGGGGGTTATGTAATATTCTGTATTCATGAAAAAGTAAGTACATAAACCGGGACAAAATTGACATTTTTATTAAAACGACGGGACGGCCAGGAAATATAAAAAAACGGTATTGTCCCGTTCAAAACGGTACGTATGGTCAGCCTATGTATAACAGACTTTGATTTTACCCCACATGATGTAGCGAGAGCTATAGAACAAATGAAACCACATTCAGCTACAGGTCCGGACAAATGGAACGCACTATTAATTAAAAACTGTAAAAATTAAATTGCTACATCTTTATACTGGATATGAAGAAGAATCCTAGACACGGGGGAATACCGAGCATCTTGAAAAGAGCAAACATTTTCCCTATATATAAAGGCGGCGATAGATCTGAAGCTAATAACTATAGACCAGTGTCCTTGACGTCCCACCAAAATATTTGAAAGAATAGTCAGAGAAAATCTATGACTTCTTGGAGACGTTGGAAAGAGTCAACGAAAATCAGCACGGATTCCGATCAGGAAGATCATGCCTATCACAACTTATAGAGCATTATAACAATGTCCCAGATGCACTTGAAGGCAACGAAAACTACAATGTCATATACATGGCTTTTGCTAAAGCTTTCGACAAATACGATCTTGGTATAATAGCACATAAAATGAAACATATGGGAATAACAGGTAGAGTGGGAAAATGGATCTACAACTTCCTCAGTAAACGAATACAGGTGGTCAAGATTCAAGGGGTGTCATCATCAGAATCAGAAGTACGCAGCTCAGTACCACAAGGTACAGTGCTGGCCCCACTCCTGTTCATTATCATGCTAACAGACATAGACAGCGGAGTAAACAGCAATAGTATAGTAACATCCTTTGCGGACGATACAAAGATCAGCAGAAAAATCAGCGATGCAAACGAAGTGGAGGCTTTGCATAGGGACAAAAAAAAATATACAAATGGTCAGAAGACAACAATATGACATTTAACACCGAGAAATTTTAGTTCTTGAGATATGGTAGAATTGAGGAACTTAAACAGACTGCATATTATGCCCCAGATAGACAAGAAATTCAGAGAAGCACGAAAGCGGTAATAATGACCGATGGTGCCAAATTCGAAACACAAAATCAGATAGCAATGAAAAAAAAAAAGTCGCGGGACAGGTACTAAGAACGTTCAAAAGTTGGGACAAGACAGTAATGACCTTGCTAAGAACAATGATCATACCAAAGCTTGAGTACTGCTCAGTTTTGACGTCCCCATATAAAAAGGAAGAAATTAATAAACTAGAAGAAACGTAGTCATTTCACAGCTAAAATTGATGGCTGCAAAGAACTCAACTACTGGGAAAGACTACGTAAACTAAATTTGTACTCCTTTGAAAGAAGGAAAGAGAGTATACCATAATCTGCATATGGGAAATGATCGAGAAACTGGTACCAAACCTCAAACTAAACCCCATTACCATCCAAACAACGCTGGAAAATAGGAAAGGCAGAATGTGTAGTGTTCCCAAATTAAAGGCCCGACAAGGGACCTCCTCAACTCTGAAGGAAAATAGCTTGGTTGTCAGGGCCAAGAATTTTGAACCAGCTTCCAAAGGACCTCAGAAACGTAACGGGGGTCAAAGTTGAAGTCTTCAAGAAAAGACTAGATGCCTGGCTCAGGACGGTACCTGATGAGCTGGGTGTACCTGGATATGTACGGTAGAGAGCGCAAGAGAGCAACTCGCTCCTCCACCAAGCCAGGACTAGAGGCGGGGCCACCAGCCGTGTGAAGAGAGACCAACGCATGAAACAACATAAGGATCATAAGGTAAGGTGTATATATATATATATATGTGTGTGTGTGTGGTGTATATATACAGGGTGTCCCAGAATTAACTATCTATTTCAATGAAATCGGACAAATTTAATAAAAACTGACATAATTTTGTGCTTATTACTAAATTATGATACAAAAACAAATAGATTTATAAATCATAAGTCAAAACTTTATTGAGAAGTTTCAACATGTGCACCGTCTGTATCTCTGCAAATTTAAAATCTATCCTCAGCGCTGCGAAACACATTTTGAAGCATTTCAGGTGTTATCTCCCGCACTGCCAACTGGATGCGTTCTTTAAGTTCAGCTAAACTATTGATCTTTTGGCGATAAACCTTTGTTTTTATGAAACCCCATGCAAAGAAATCCAGGGGTGTCAAATCCGGAGAACGCGGAGGCCAAGGTCGAGGTCCTCCACGTCCAATCCACCGATTCGGAAGGCGTCTGTTGAGGTATTCTCGAACAATTAGAGCATAATGACATGGTGCTCCATCTTGTTGAAACACAACATTATCAAGAATGCCATCATCAAGAAGCTGTGGTTCGAGAAACTGCTGAAGCATATCAAGGTAGACGGTACCTGTTACAGTTGCTTCCGCAAAGAAGAATGGGCCATAAATTTTGGATTTGGTCATTCCAAGCCACACGTTAACTTTTGGAGAGTCTCTTTGCCATTCTATGACTTCAGACGGTCTTTCATTGGACCAGATAATGAAAAAATTATGAAAATAAAATTATGAAAAAAATTTAGAAATTTATACATTTTTAACACATTAAACATGATAAACATAAATAAAAGTGTGTTTTTAAAAAATTTGTCCGATTTCATTGAGATAGTTAATTCTGGGACACCCTGTATATATATATATTTAACCCCTCTGTCTATGGCCTTGGTTGGTTCGAAGTCGACGGGGTTTCTGGTTAGGAGGCAGCGACGGATTTGTTACTAGAGTAGTTTCTTCTATACTACTCTCCGAGTTCTGCTATAGTGGTTTGGAGGATTCTGGGAGGCTTACTAATTTCTCTGAAAGTTCCCGGTTCTTCTTATAACATGTCGGGAAATTATTTTTCTTTACTCTGTTGAATGAGTTCTCTGAAGAGAGCAAGGCTCGAAGGAGAAGATAAAAAACTTTCTTTTACTGTAATTTACTGCTAAAATGTACAGGTAATTCCCAGCCTCTAAGTTAGATCAGACTTTTACAGGGGGAGAGGTTCGACCTCTTTCGACCATGGCTCAGGCCTAGGGTGGCCATTTAAAAAGGAGGACACTGCGTATGTGGCCGTACGTTAACATATATATATATATATATATATATATATATATATATATATATATATATATGTTAACGTACGGCCACATACGCAGTGTCCTCCTTTTTGGAAATTTGGAAATGGCCACCCTATGGACAGTGCTCAAAAGGCGGACTGTCCGCCTAAAGCCGGACGTCTGGCCACCCTACTCAGGCCGGAATTTAAAAGTGCGGAGGCCCTCGGGTTCCGACCTCCTCGCCGAAGGGCTGCTAAGACAGGAGTGATTGAATTTTCAATACAAGAATTAAATAAGTCTAAATTTTGGTGGGGAGTGCAGTTGAAAGGTAAGTTCCCCCCTTTAACTGGAGATCTAAACAATTCTTGGACGTTAAGCATAATTTAAACTCGTATGAGAATTTTGAAAGATTCTAAAATAAAACGAAAAAAATAAGTAATAAAAAAAATAAGAATATCGCCGAGTATATATTCCTAAATGGCGTCATAATATCGGAGTAGTACATCGAGTACAACCCAAGTACATCACTGAGTACATTGTAATTTTGGTTTATTACAACTATGATTATAATTACCACTTAATTCACATTTGCTTATTATCGTTAATTACAGTTTCATTAAAGTACTTTACATCATATTTAATTATTAGTTAATTACAATTAAACAGTTGACTATAGTTTTACAGTGTTTCATACGGTATTTATAGACAATTAGGATGTTAGGAGTATAACACAAAGTACATGGGCATTGTTAGAAAATCTAGAAGAGGAAGAACCATTGTTGTCCCAAGGTGACATGATGACTAAGCTGATTGATGCAGCATTGCTTGTATATATTAAGTTAAGGTGTATATATATCCATCTCATAAGTGTGAGGTTAGTGAAAAATTCGCTTAATTTAGCGCTAGCATTTTTGGGCTCTTGTGGCATCATTGTTAGGGCACTCTTGTGGCATCATTTTTTTTGGGGCGCTGCACGTCCTTCCTACTCGTTTGTTGAATGCGGCACTTACAGGGCGTGGTCTTCCAGAGAGCTCTCATGCAATTCAGTTTGGTTGTTTAAATACAAGATTGTTGCATCGTGCAATGGTGCAGGTTGTGTTGTTGTTGCAAGGTTTAGAAAGATCATAAATAATGCCCCTTTTGTTTTTTACCTTAGTTTTATGCAACTGAGGCCTAAGGTAGGCCCACATCGAGTCAGCAACCGTGAGGTAGGACCTAATAGGACCTCCAAGTCCGTAAGTAACTATTTTCCGGCAAAGTTCTGATTGTGCAAATTGTAGGCCAAGTTAGGCCTAGACGGGTTGAGCATAATTGAGTTAAGGTCCCACGGTAGAAAGTTTGGTCGCCCAATTGCGAAACTTGGCCACTAGTCTGTCGTTGTTTTGGGCCTACATTTTTACCGGTTTGGTTAAGTTGGTTTATTATTCGTAGGCGAAGGTTGCAGACTTCAGTGCGCCAGTTACTTGGGTGGAAAATTTGGTATTCAATACTGGTGGTTGGTCAGTACCCCAACCAAGCAATTCAATTTATTTGAAAAAAAAGCAAAATTTGAGTTTGATCAGTTTGGTTAAGTATTTTTGCCAATTTAGCTTATTTGGCATTGAACCCATTTGTTGTTTGCATTGAAGATGGGTGCAGCTGAATTGAACAAGTTTAAAAAAAGGAGAAGCGCCTACAAAGGTTTAATTACAAAGGTCATTGCCACTATAGATTCTGCCATAGAGCAAGAGGATTTAAGCTTAGTGACTGCGCAGCTTTCCATATTAGAAACTAAAAAGGTTGCTCTAAACGAAGTAAATGTTAAAATTGAGGCTTTTATAGAAGAGGATGAAATAGAAAATAACATAATTTACTTTGAAGAGATTATTGATGATATAATTAAAGTATGCCACAGAGCAAAAGAGTTTAGCAGCTCAGTATAGTTAGAGACCAGGTCTAATAATGAGACACAACCCTCAACAAATGGTGTTTGTGAAGTTAAGGTTAACAGATCTGCAGTTCAACTACCGAGGCTTGTACTCAAAACATTTTCTGGGACTATTCAAGAATGGCAAGGATGGGCAGACAGTTTTCAATCAGCAGTTCATTCTAGTCAAGTGTTAAGTGCGGTGGAGAAGTTTAATTATTTGCAGTCCCTCTTGGAAGGGGAGGCAGCAAAGACAATAGCAGGATTAGCATTAACAGAGGCTAATTATAATGGGGCTTGGGATATATTAAAGAAACGTTTTGGTAAGCCAGAGATCTTAATTAAAAGCCACCTCCGCGGACTTTTAGCTATACCTCCTGTTAATAATCCCAATAGTGTCAAGGAGTTACGGCAGTTATATGATGAATTTGAAGTTAGAACTAGGTCCCTGGACAACTTGGGTGTAAGAATGGAAAGGTATGGTATAATGTTGGTTACTATACTGGAGTCTAAATTGTCTAGCTCAATTTTGCTTGAATTAAGTAGAGGACACTCTACAGAACATGTGTACATCCTCCTTCAGCAGATGAAGTCTTTTTGGCACAGAATTAGCAAGACAAGAGGGAATTGAGTTTGCACAGTGGGATGTTAAACAAGGGGACAAAGGCAGGCACAGCACCAAAGTTTCTACAAAAAGGAATAGCCCAGGTACAGTGTCAGCTCTACATGCATCCTCTGAGAATAAATTGAAGGGAATCAAGGAATGCATATTTTGCGAAGGCAACCACAAGTCATATAAATGTGAGGTGGCTGAGGCTTTACCTTTTGAGGAGAGAAAGGACAGGGTAACTAAGTCTACAGCATGTTTTAAATGTTTTTTGAAAGGTCACAGAGCAAGGTTTTGTAAGTTTAAAATTTTGTGCAAAGAATGCCATGGCCGGCATCAGCCATTATTGTGTGAAAACACTCCTAGTAGGCCTACCCCAGAAGTAAAGACATCAGTGGCACATGTCACTGCTATGAAAGGTAGGGTTACCATATTTGAACTTTCAAAAAAGAGGACACTCCAGAGTGGGGGAGTGTATCTGTATTAGTATCTACCAACTCGCGTTGTATTAATGTTATATACACACTGTGTACTACATGTCGTCTATATTGAGTATCTTTAAATAAGAACAAGTGTTATGGCCTCAAAAATCAATGTTATAAATATTCAAAATTCCCGGACATGTCCGGAAAAAACCGGACGTATGGTAACCCTATTGAAAGGGAGTAAAAGTAAAGGGGGATTATTGCAAACAGCTGCAGCATGATTAATTGGGAATGATGGAGAAGCTACTGTAAGAGTGTTGTTTGATAGTGGTAGCCAGTGTAGCTTTATTAAGACCAGAATTTCCAGAAAATTGAAGTTTAAAGAACTTAAGAGGGAAAATTTAAGAATTTCTGGGTTTGGGGGTTCCGTTCAAAACCGAATCAAAGTTAAGAAGGTAGAAGTTCTGGTTAAGGGGTTGTTACCACAAAGTCCCACTATCAAGGTTCAAGCTGTAGGGATTGAGGAACTTTGTGCTCCAGTCACTACTTGTTTAGATATGGCATGTATCCAAGAATTGCGAGTTAAAGGAATTAATTTGGGCAATAATAAGTTTGAAGGAACAGAAGATATTAGTCTTTTGATTAGAGCTGACTATTATTGGGACTTCATCACTGGTAATATTGTCCGCACATCTCGAGGTCCAGTAGCTATTGAAAGTAAGCTAGGTTGGATGCTACATGGTAGCTATTGCAATGAAATGGAGGTTAAAGCTCTTTTTGTTAAGATTGAGGAGAACAGCCATGGTTTGGAAAGGCATTTGAAAGCCTTTTGGGAACTTGAATCCATTGGCATAAAGGCCAAACAGGAGAAGCAGGCCAGTACAGTGAACAGTGATGTTTTAGAGCAATTTGAAAAGGGGATTGGGTTTAGAGATGGTTGCTATGAAGTTGGCCTCCCTTGGAAGGATTCTTGCAAACCCAGTTCAAACCTTCAGCTAGCTAATAGGAGGTTGGAGACTTCATTGTACAGGCTAAGAAAAAATGAGTTGTTAATTGAATACAATGAGGCCATCCTAAGCTATGTAAAGGAGGGCTATGCTGAAAGGGTGCAAGGTGAGCTGGTGAGCCAGGAGGCACATTATCTGCCACACCATGCAGTGGTACGGCGAGACAAAACTACCACCAAACTGAGGGTAGTTTTTGATGGCTCAGCCAAGGACATAGGTGGTGTGTCCTTGAATGACTGTTTGGATGCTGAGCCAAATTTAAATGCAGATTTATTTTCCTTGTTACTGAAATTCAGGTTTGGTAGCGTAGCATTGACTGCAGATGTGAAGCAAGCCTTTTTGCGGATAAAGTTAAAACCAGAGGACAGAGATGCAGTAAGGTATCTGTGGGTGGATACGAAAGACTTGTTGGAAAATGAACCTAAGGTTCAAGCATATAGAATGAAGTCAGTGTTGTTTGGCCTCAGCTCTAGTCCATTTCTGTTGGCAGCTACTATGCAGTACCATTTTAAGAAATATTCTGAAGTCTATCCTAACACTATTGAACACAAGGAAAAATTTTTATGTTGATGATTTGCTGTGTTCCGTGGATAATACAGAAATGGCTAAACAGATATTCATGGAGGCTATAGCTATAATGAGGGGGGCTGGCATGGAGCTTAGAAAATGGCAGACCAATCATCCTCAGTTACAACAGTTTATGAGTCAGTCCTGTGTAGGACCTGATGCAGCAGAAAGTATTGAGGATTCTGGTATTAAGGAGTTGTGGGCAATAGACACAAAGGTGCTAGGCATTGTTTGGCAGCAAGGAGGTGATTTGTTTACCTTCAATGGGAAATCTTTAGTAGAGCTGGCTGAGAATGACCAGGTGGACAAAACGTACAGCTCTTAGTTTGGCTTCAAAGGTCTTTGATCCTCTTGGATTCCTGGCTTCATTTGTGATAAAGTAAAAAATTTGGTTTCAGACCTCTGGGAAATTGGACTTGGTTGGGACCAAGAGTTACCTGATCATATAGTGGTAAGGGTGGAAATATTGGTTCAAAGAATTGGCACATCTTGGAGACATTGAAATCCCAAGATGGTACTTTGGAGAGTTGAACAATAGTCCAGACAAATTGGAGCTGCACATCTTTTGTGATGCAAGTGAGGAAGCCTATGCAACTTGTATTTATATAAGAGGCACATTCAAAGAGGAAGTAAGTTGCAGGTTGGTTGCTGCAAAGAGCAGAGTAGCACCTTTGAAAAGGCTTTCTATTCCAAGGTTGGAATTGATGGGTGCAGGTATTGCTAGTCGGCTTGCAGTTACAGTGCAAAAGTCTTTGGCCCTTTATGAAATTCCAAGCTCTTATTGGACAGACTCCACTATAGTTTGGCACTGGTTAAGAAGCCGGGCAAGGAAATGAAAACCATTTGTTGCCAGTAGGGTGGAGGAAATTCAAGCACACACACAGATCCCAAGCAATGGAAGCATTGTCCAGGCACCCAAAACCCAGCTGATTTACCAACACGAGGAATTTTACTGAAAGATCTTGCACAGTCAAGTTTGTGGTGGAATGGGCCAGAGTGGCTAAAACTTGGAAGTGAAAACTGGCCTTCTAATTAGCCTATTGTGGGAAAATGTCAGGCTGAAGAAGAATGGGTGAGTGAAATGAGAAAATGCACTGTGAACAGTTGTCAAGTTATGCAGCAGTACCCCATATTGATGCTTGAGGACATTAGCAGTCTGAAAAGGTTGTTAAGAGTGATAGCATGGGTATATAGACTTACAAACAACATTAAGGGAGAAACAAGAAGGGAAGGAATTCTGAATAGTAAGGAGATTCAGCAAGCCAGGCAATACTGGGTGGTATATGTGCAGAAGGAAAAATTTGGTGAAGAGAGGGAATTGCTCACCGGCAGTCCATTACAGGTTCTGCCAACATATTCTGCTCTCAAGGGTTTGGATGTGTTTTTGGATCGACTTATGGAGAGTAGGAGATAGACTACAGTTTTCTGGGCTTCCAGAGGAGAAAAGACATCCAATTTTGCTACCTTCTGGGGGGCACTTTTGATCCTGGATCCGCATCATAAGTTGTTACATGCTGGAGTTAGAGGAGTGATAATAGAGATCAGACAACAGTTTTGGATTCCCAAAATTAGACAAGTAGTAAAAAAGGTCTTGCATAAATGTGTGGTTTGCAAGCGTTGGAGAGCAAAGCCTTATTATGAAAAGGTGGCTCCACTTCCAAGAGAACGGTGTGTCTATACTACCCCATTTGATGTAGTGGGAGTAGACTTCGCAGGTCCAGTCTATGTGTATGAGCAAGGGGAGTCTAACAAAGGTCATATATGTCTTTTCACATGTGCTACCACCAGAGCAATCCATTTGGAGTTGGTAAGCAACTTAAGTAGTGATGTATTTCTTTTGGCCTTTAAAAGGTTTGTTAACAGAAGAGGTTTTCCAAATATAATCATATCGGATAATGCAAAAACCTTTAAAAGGGCTGCAAAGGAACTCCAACAAGTTTGGTCCTTGCTAAAAGAGGAGGGATTCCAATCCTATTTTTCGCACCATAGGGTACAGTGGGAGTTTATTGTTGAGAGAGCATCATGGTGGGGAGGATTTTGGGAAAGGCTAGTGAGAAGTGTAAAGTGTCCATTAAAGAAACTTTTAGCTAATGCTCATTTGAGCAAAGAAGAATTCTGCACTGTTTTGTGTGAAGTAGAAGCAATGGTGAACAATAGGCCAATCACTTTTGTTTATAACAGTATGCAGGATGCAGAGCCATTGACACCAAATCATTTTCTTTGTGGTAAACGAATAACATCAAGCCCCAGTTTGCCAGGAGACTTGCAGCCTATCCAGAGCATTCAAGGAGAGTTAACCAGAAGGTTCAAGTGGCAGATGGAAGAGGTGGCAGATGGAATACTTGCCAGAACTCAATTATTACCCATCAGGCAATGTAAAGGGCTCCAATGCAAATTGTATCAAGGTGGGGGAAGTGATTGGGGATGAAAGACCAAGGCAATGCTGGAAGCTTGGTATAATTGAAGAGTTGTTTGTTGGCAAAGACAATTTAGTTAGGTCTGCACTGGTAAAGACTTCAGGAGGAAAATTAAAGAGACCTATACAAAAACTCTATGCTTTAGAAATCAGCAAAAACACGGATAGTCAAGATGAAACATTTGAGTTACAGCCTCATGGAGAAGGCTTGGCTAAACTTGCAGAAGGTAATGACAACAATGCCTTTTCGGTCGGGAGTGTTAGAAAATCTAGAAGAGGAAGAACCATTGTTGTCCCAAGGCGACATGATGACTAAGCTGATTGATGCAGCATTGCTTGTATATATTAAGTTAAGGTGTGTGTATATCCATCTCATAATTGTGAGGTTAGTGAAAAATTCACTTAATTTAGAGCTAGCATTTTTGGGCTCTTGTGGCGTCATTGTTTGGGCACTCTTGTGGCATCATTTTTTTGGGGCGCTGCACGTCCTTCCTGCTCGTTTGTTGAATGCGGCACTTACAGGGCGTGGTCTTATAGAGAGCTCTCTTGGAATTCAGTTTGGTTGTTTAGATACAAGATTGTTGCATCGTGCAATGGTGCAGGTTGTGTTGTTGTTGCAAGGTTTAGAAAGAAGACCATAAATAGTGCCCCTTTTGTTTTTATCTTAATTTTATGCAACTGAGGCCTAAGGTAGGCCCACATCGAGTCAGCAACCCTGAGGTAGGACCTAATAGGACCTCCAAGTCCGTAAGTTTTTAGTCTAGCTTAAATTGGGCTGTAGGTTAAACTGGCCCTTCAGAGTTTGGCCGTTCACGGCTCAGCTGAGATTCTGAACCCAATGAAAAGAAACAGGCATATACTGTATATATATATAAACATAACATACGTTATGATGTTTTCGGATTAGAAGCAAGCAAGAGAGAGGGTGTTCACCTCAGAAGCTCTCGCTTTTGCCGTTGTCAGAGTCTATTGCGAGAAATTAAATAATTTAAAAGAAAAGAAATAAAAAGAATACATGTGGCCGTATTTACATGTACGTAATCATGACTCAAAGGACATGAACGAGTGCGTAAGTATTATACACATATCGGTAATTACACAATAGGTTGTGTGCGTAATAGCGACTGACACGAGTAAACGTGGACTGATATGTCAATCGGGCATAAGTAGACAATAACAGATAATGGAAATAAAAGATAACGGAAATAAAGGATAACGGAAATAAAAGATAACGGTCAAGAAAGGAAATGGACGTATGAGTGAACGACATATAAATAATAATATTATGTTAAAATTTTTTCCATACATTGAATACTAAAGATATGATCAGTATTCAAGGTATGGAAAATGTGAAGGGAATTAAGCTACTTTATGACGTCATAGTTATTCAAATTATGCCATATGTCAATTCATAATTAATACATCATAGTTATTTAATTCGTACGTACAGTACAAGTGATTATTAGGAGAAATTAGAAGAAACTAATTAGAGAAATACAGTAATGAAAGGTTTATAGCCATTGTACAAGAGTGAGTGAAACTATTAATTAAACATATATACTTATACGCGTATACAGTAAATATTAAGGAATTGTGTACATTTGAGGGAGAAGTAAGTAAATGTGCATGCATAATCTAATAAAATTTAGGGATGAGGGTTAGATGCGAGACAACAATAATTATCATAAATTCTATAACAAATGGAAAATAGGGATATGGGTAATATTGTGGTGGGAATGTTAAACGATCTAAACCGTCGATTGTTTTGTTTGTACTTTAAGGGAATGAAATTAAGGGACATTCGCTTCCTACAGCGAACCTCCAATGACACAAACATGGATACGGCTCAACCATAGAATTGGTAGGTCGCATGGTTGTGACACTGCAAAAGTAGAAAGCAAATCAAAAATATATCCAAACTTCGTCATCGTTAAACGAATTTGGTTCTTATGTAAAAATGAATATTTGAATATAAAGATTATATAAATATACGGATTAGGTAAACATAACGATTATATGAATATAAATATATAAGAATATAGAGGATTATATAAATATACGAAGAATATAAATGGATATAAGAATTATATAAATGAGTATAAGAATCATACGAATGAATATAAAAGTATATAAACATAGGAATTATTCATTGTTCATTTTCACACACACACACACACACATATATATATATATATATATATATATATATATATATATATATATATATATATATATATAATGTTGTGTGTGTGGTGTGTGTGTGTGTGGTGTGTTAGGGTGTTCCACTTTTATCAAGTTGTGAATTTCACTACACTTTGCTCTTCCCCGTACACCTTATGATCTGTAAAGCATATATATCAAATTTGAAGCAAATTGAACACCATTTAGAGGTTGCACGCTTACAGTATGTCACCTCTGATACCTTAGCCCTTTGTAACCAAATCTCGAGAACGTCTCAACTTCCAACATATTGTAATGTTTTCTTTTCTTTCACAGGTGCAGAAAGTGTTGAAAATGGAAAGAAAGAAGATCTGGCTGATTGAAAAGACTCCAGTCGAAGAGCTCTTAGGAGCAAGATTGCCATCCCGGGAACAAGTCCTCCTCTGCTTTATGGACCATCACCTGGAGCTGAAGGAAACAATCCCCCTTGCCATCAAGTCTACGAGTATCAAGCTTCAAGAAGTTTGGAAGAAGGCGAGTCCAAGTGCTGTCATGTTGTCTTTCAACTCTTTCGGCAAATTTGGAAGGTTTCCAATTTCAGTGGCCAGATCTCTCCCATCGATATCAGCTTCCTCTCCCCAGCTTAATGTTTTCCCAAGTTCTTCACACCCCTCTGTCACTGCCTCATTGATCATATTTGAAAAGTTAAGCAACACGCCAAACTTACTTCTCACTTCCCCTAGTGTTTTGAATCTGTTATCTAAAGATCCAATGGTTGAGTCGACCACCACATTGAAAAACGTGACTTTCATCCTCTTCACTGCATCGTATATGGGTTCATCTGGAGATTCATAAGCAAAGTGTGTCTTTGTGCTTCTTATCCTCTTCTCTTTGAGGACAGCCTCCACATGCATATCTTCGCATATCTCTTTTGCAGTGGCTTGTGCTCCAGCAAAACCATTATCTCTGTATTTTATGAAAAATGCTTTAGTCTTCTGTAGGAGGTTAACTGCCACGTCCAGTTGTATCTCTGCAGATTGTAGGAGCTTGCTGACACTGCTGATTTTGGAGAGGATATCATACCATACTACAGTGCAAATCTGAAATCTAAATGAAGCCATCTCCTCTGCCAAATATTGTGCTTCAATTTATGTTGTAGCATCTGTTGTCTTTTCCCTGACCTCCAACAATGCCTTCCTTATCGTAGAGGCCTGATAACGCAAAGGTTCAATACTTTTAAGTCGGCTTTCTCACCTCGTTTCACTCCAGGACTTTAGAGTGATACTGACATACTGATTCAAAATAGTCCATCGATGAGGTGCTGCTGAGAATAAATTGTATACTTTTTGTACATATCCAAAGAAGCTTGTGGCATCTATGGAGCTTTTGGCTGCATCAGCCACTGCAAAGTTTAAGGTATGTGCCTCACTATGCTCAAACATGAGAGAGAAACATACCTTTCCATAAAACAGTTGCTTGCCAACTGGCTGGTGGCTACAGATCACGGTTTTAAATTTTCGGATGACGTCTCTAGGCAATACTACATGAGGCGCCACTGACGTGACGAATGGTCAGATTTATTTGTTATATGTCTCGATATTATGATCAATAAACTGATGAGGTAACGGAGAGTTGATATATTAGATATAATTGATATATGCCGTATAATAACCAAAAAAATATACCGTCACAAAAAATAGATTGATACTCGAACAGAAACACTGATAATAATATCGTATACGCCGCGCACACACCACATTACGTACATAAAGAGACGAAAAAATTAAACGAAAAGAATTTTAACAGTGACACTTCTGAACACAATGACAAAAAGTAGACTACAAATATAAATATAATAATACACGCTTATTTATGCTGCTTATTTACATTCTTTTATGTGGTTTTGTGTCGTTTTTATAAGTTTGGTGATGCTATAGCAACTAAAAATACGAAGAACAAATGAATTTTGGAGGGGCCTCTAATTGATGGGGGCCCTGTGCAGCCGTACAGGCAGCACATAGCTGGGGCCCCTGTGCAGCAGCACAGGCCGCACATAGCTGGGGCCGGCCCTGAACAATAATATCGCGCAGTTTTTACTCAAAATTCCTAGCTATAAAACCTAGCACTTTGTTCGCTTCATTGACCGCTGCTGTACTTTGTTTCGCTACTTTTAGATCACCAGTGACTATAACTCCCAAATCTTTTTCCTGCTCTACGCTTGCTAACTCCTCCCCTGACATACTATACGCAAAATTACCGTTACGCGAACATATATGTAAAATTTTGCACTTATCGACGTTAAATACCATTTGTCATGTGACTGACCAATCAACGATTTTATTCAGATCTTCCTGGATTTTAACTCTATCTTCGTCATCAATCGCCCTACCACACAACTTCGTGTCATCCGCAAACTTTGAGACTCTACTGGCTAGGCCGACATCTAAATCGTTAATATATATATATAAGAAAAAGCAAGGGGCCGAACACAGAACCCTGATGAACGTCGCTCGCTACATTAGCCGAACACGACTCCGCTCCATCAACGACCACCCTCTGTTTCCTACCTCGCAACCACTCTTCTATCCAATTTATTACTACACCCCTGATTCCATGAGCCTTAGTTTTTTTCAATGAGTCTTTTGTGCGGTACGGTGTCAAATGCTTCTTGAAAATCTAAATACACTACATCAACCGCCCGATGACTATCGTAAACTTAAACCACACTTTGAAAAAAAAAAAAATATATATATATATGTGTATATATATATATATATGTATGTGTATATATATATATATATATATGTATATATATATATATTATAATATATATAATATATATATATATATATATATTATATATATATTATATATTTTATATATATATATATACATATATATATATATGTATATATATATATATGTATATATATATATATATATATATATATTATATATATATATATATATATATATACAGTCTAGGGTGGTCCTTGCTTAGGGGGTGAAATTTCAAGTTGAACATTTTTCAGCTCCCACCCGCGGAAATCGTTCGAATGGTCGAGAAAACTCTCTAGGTGATTTATTTTTGTAATCGGACAACGTTTACCCCTCCCTCATTGAGCATTACCATTAAGCTAATTTTTGACTTTCAAGTAAATGTTACATAATTTGTAATGTTTTTTTTCATTCTTTCCAGATTTTCAGTGGTTAGATAACTAATGTGTGTAAAACTGTAAATTCTAATGATTATAATTTAAACTGAATAACTCCTTTAACCATAAGTCAAGCTACCCGTCAGTGGTTGGATAACTAATGTGTGTAAAACTGTAAATTCTAATGATTATAATTTAAACTGAATAACTCCTTTAACCATAAGTCAAGCTACCCGTCAGTGGTTGGATAACTAATGTGTGTAAAACTGTAAATTCTAATGATTATAATTTAAACTGAATAGTGAATAACTCCCTCAACCTTTAAGTAGATAACCTGGATCATGGCAGCGAAGCTGCGCTACCTGATTGCCCCGCAGGAATCGATCGCCGGGTCGCAACTTCCTTCGCAAAAAGAGGTCTTGGCCCTGACGGTCTACAGGATCGACGTCCAGAAGAAGTCACTTCGAGAGGCCGCCAACCAGGTCGTCGAGCTCGTCACCGAGGTGTGGTCCAAGGCGCGAATCCCCCTCCGTCGGAAGGACCACATCGTCACCAAGATTGAGAAGCTCCACAAGGAGTTCAACGATGTGAAGAGGAACAAGGGGCGAGCTGGCGCTCAAGCGAAGCGGGAGGACGAGTTCAGCGAGCGGATGATGAACCTGTTCGACGTCGCTGCCGCTAACGCCATGGAGCTGCTCAAGAACGAGGAGGACAAGGCGTTCCTCCTCGCTCGGCGCGAACCCCGTCGGCTTGACGCTAGCCGCTGTCGATGCCCGCGCATCTCAACGCCAAGGGGAAGAAGACCGACGGAGGCAGCGAGCCGAGGAAGAAGCGACGACATCTACGGCCCGAGTGGAGCTCGAGTGGTCTTCGTCCTCTTCCAGTGGTGCCGCAAGCGCAGCGGAGAGCGACGACCATGGAGAAGAAGGGAGCCCTCGGGCTCCGAAGCGCTCCAGGCGGGGCACGACGAACATCGTTTCGGCGGCTGTGGCGTCGTCGCTGGATCGCACGAAGGTGACCGACCGAGGAGCTGTCTACGTCCTGACAGAGGTTGCCCGGTCGCTTGGGCACGATGTCGCAGAGCTCAATATCAACCGCAGCTCCATCCGCCGACACCGGCGCAGGCACCGCTCCAGGCTCAACGTGGCGCTCAAGGAAGAGCTGAGGGCCGGCAATCTTGTCGTTCACTGGGACGGCAAGCTCATGCAGGACTTGACGAGCAAGGAGCAAGTCGATCGGCTTCCCATCTTGGTCTCCGGTAACGGCGCGGTGCAGCTCCTGGGCGTCCCGAAGCTGCCGAGTGGAACGGGCTCTGAGATGGCCAAGGCCGTCCTCAACGCGTTGGAGGAGTGGGAGCTCACTGAGCAAGTGAGTGGCTTGTCATTCGATACCACCGCCTCGAACACCGGCCGGAACAACGGAGCGTGCGTCCTCATCGAGCAACACCTCGCGAAAGACTTGCTCTACTTCGCGTGCCGCCATCATGTGCTGGAGCTCCTCCGGTGCGGCGTTCACGGCTGTGATGGGCCCCACGTCCGGTCCTGACGTGACCCTCTTCAAGCGTTTTCAGGAGCGCTGGGATTTCCTGGACAGAAGCCAGTACGAGTCCGGCGCTGCGCACCCCGATGTCGCTCCTCTGCTCACCACTGTCGACACGGAGTGGTTTGAGAAGGCGATAGTCGAGCGCAAGGACCTGCGCGACGATTACCGTGAGCTGCTCGAGCTCACCCTCCTCTTCGTCGGTCACGTCCCCCGCGAGGAGTGCGTTTCCGAGCTCCCGGGCCGATTCACCACGCCCGCTGGATGGCGAAGGCAATCTACGCCTTGAAGGTCTGGATGTTCCGAGAGCAGTTCAAACTCACGGCGAGGGAGGAGAGTGGCCTCCGGAGCATCTGCATCTTCGTCTGTCGGGTCTACGCCAAGCGTGGATGGAGGCTCCGATCGCCGCAACTGCCCCCCGAAATGACTTCGCCCTCCTCAAGGACCTGCTGGCCTACTCTGACATCAACCCTGCGGTGGCCAAGGCGGCGCTGACCAAGTTCCAGAACCACCTCTGGTACCTGTCGGAGGAGCTGGTGGCGCTGGCGCTGTTCGATCCGGGGATCGCCGTCGATCAGAAGAGGAAGATCATCGCCTCTCTCCACGACCGGGTCGGTGAGGAGTCCCCGGCGAAGCGGCCCACGCTGCCAAACCGAGTACTCGCCGGGCTTCAGTTGGAAGACCTGGCGTCGTCCAACACACGAGGTTTCTTCGAGAAACTTCGACTGGAGGACGGCTTCCTCGAGGTCGACCTGGAGACCTGGCCGAGGCGGGAAGACTTCAAGACAGCGGCGGCACGTGTGGGAGGGCTCGCCGTAATCAACGACCATGCCGAGCGAGGAGTTGCCCTCGTCCAAGAGTACAACCGGACGCTGACCCACGACGAGGAGCAACTCCAGTTCCTCCTGCAAGTCGTCGCTCGCCACCGCTGCCAGTTTCCGGACTCTCGGAAGCGAACCCTACAGACCCAGGATCGCTAAACGGGCAACAACGGCAACAACTGCAACCGGGCAACAACGGCAACAACTGCAACCGGGCAACAACTCCGGGGGTAAAAGTTCAAGGTCGATGAGGGAGGGGTAAACGTTGTCCGATTTAATAAAAAATTCATCTAGAGAGTTTTCTCAACCATTCGAATGATTTCCGGGGGTGGGAGCTGAAACTTCCCAACTTTGAATTTTAAGGACCACCCATGTATATTATACACATGTGTATATATATATATATATATATGTTAAACACAAACCGTGCATGGAACAAGGAACTCTTCTGGGAAAATTAAATCCACTATAGTCCGAATAAGTAATGGTAAATGACAAATACCATAGTTTTTTCTTTTTCTTTTTCATGATTTTAGCCCGACGTGGGCAACGGGTCTCTCGCAAAGAGATCCCATAAATATAGCTTCCCTCACCAGCTATCTGCAAAGCAGACAGGATCCAGCTTTGGGACATGGATCTAGGGTTTAAAGCAAGCCTAGATCCCTACATTCAGAACCTCTATATAAGTAAAAGACTCGTTGCATTCACGTCGTGTTGAATAAATCAAAGAAAAAGGGGGTAACTATTGTATTTTTAGCCAAAAAAACCAAAACTTAAACCTCAACCGGGACATTGAGCGTCCACTTTTCAAGGCACGAAACACGTCCGTTTAGTATACACAAACTCAGAATGGTTCCCTGAGAACATTATATGTTAAACACAAACCGTGCATGGAACAAGGAACTCTTCTGGGAAAATTAAATCCACTATAGTCCGAATAAGTAATGGTAAATGACAAATACCATAGTTTTTTCTTTTTCTTTTTCATGATTTTAGCCCGACGTGGGCAACGGGTCTCTCGCAAAGAAATCCCATAAATATAGCTTCCCTCACCAGCTATCTGCAAAGCAGACAGGATCCAGCTTTGGGACATGGATCTAGGGTTTAAAGCAAGCCTAGATCCCTACATTCAGATAGCTGGTGAGGGAAGCTATATTTATGGGATCTCTTTGCGAGAGACCCGTTGCCCACGTCGGGCTAAAATCATGAAAAAGAAAAAGAAAAAACTATGGTATTTGTCATTTACCATTACTTATTCGGACTATAGTGGATTTAATTTTCCCAGAAGAGTTCCTTGTTCCATGCACGGTTTGTGTTTAACATATAATGTTCTCAGGGAACCATTCTGAGTTTGTGTATACTAAACGGACGTGTTTCGTGCCTTGAAAAGTGGACGCTCAATGTCCCGGTTGAGGTTTAAGTTTTGGTTTTTTTTGGCTAAAAATACAATAGTTACCCCCTTTTTCTTTGATTTATTCAACACGACGTGAATGCAACGAGTCTTTTACTTATATAGAGGTTCTGAATGTAGGGATCTAGGCTTGCTTTAAACCCTAGATCCATGTCCCAAAGCTGGATCCTGTCTGCTTTGCAGATAGCTGGTGAGGGAAGCTATATTTATGGGATCTCTTTGCGAGAGACCCGTTGCCCACGTCGGGCTAAAATCATGAAAAAGAAAAAGAAAAAACTATGGTATTTGTCATTTACCATTACTTATTCGGACTATAGTGGATTTAATTTTCCCAGAAGAGTTCCTTGTTCCATGCACGGTTTGTGTTTAACATATAATGTTCTCAGGGAACCATTCTGAGTTTGTGTATATATATATATATATATATATATATATATATATATATGTAAAAATTGAACAATGAACAATTCCTATACCATCATTATATGGATTCATTGTCTTCATGCAGTACTTATGTTCGTATAGTTTTTATGTTTGAATGTTCATTTTTACATAAGAAACCAAAATCGCCTAAGCGAGTTTTGGATAGAATTTTGATTTGTACTTCTTTATTCATTACTGTATTTCCCTAATTCATCTTTTCTAATAATGACTTATACAGTATGACGTCATAAAATAACTTAATTCTCTTTACGTTTCCCATACCTTACACTGAATCATGTGCTTAGTATTTGGACATCTTCCGTATTCAATGTATGGTAAATTCTTTAATAATAATGTTGTGGTGTTATGTAGTATAAATATTATTATTCAACCATATTCATCTATACGTCATTAATTTCCCTTGATCATTATCCTATATAAATTTTATTAAATATTCATTTTTACTCGTGTCAATCTATGAAACGCAAAACTTCATGCATTCGTTCGAAAACGCATAAATACGTTCTCGTATTATTTTTTTCATTTTTATTTTTAATTATATCACCTCCCGAGATGAACTCGAAAACGCTGAGGTTAAAGTTATCAAATTCCGCGAACTATGCATAAGTGAACGCTTCAAAGATAAAAAATATCTCCTCTCGCTCTGATTTCAAATTTATAACATGTTATAACATATTATAACATATTATGTTGTATATAAATCCATACCGTATGTGCCCATGTACTTTGTATTATATTTCTAACATCTTAATTGTCTATTAATATGAAACTGTAAAAAATCAAAACAAAGTTATAGTAACTGTTTAATTGTAATTAACTGTAATACTTTAATTTAATATAACGTAATGTACTGTAATGAAACTGTAATTAATAATAACTTGTAATATACTTCATTGAAACTGTAATTAAATGTAATGACTTAATATATAATGTAAGAATGTACTTTAACAGAAGTGTAATTAAACAACAATAAGTGAATGTGAAGTAATCCATAATCGCAATCATAATTGTAATAGACCAAAACGAAAATGTGCTCAGTGGTGTACTTAAATTGTACCTATGTACTATTACGAAATGATATCGTCTTCACAAAATGAAGACTCGGCAAAAATATACGATTACTTTTTATTTTTATTTTTTAAATTTTTATTTGGAATCTTTCAAACATCTGATCATGTGTTTAAAAGGGGGGGAAACTTAACCTTCAACTGCCTTCCCCCAACATTTAGGTTTATATTATACATGTATTTGTAAAATGAAGGACACTTCATTACGGCACTTCATTACGGCTCTCTGCTTTGGGCACTTCATTACGAGCCTCCCTTGTTAGCAGCCTCGCTGCGAGGAGGGGGCAGAGGCCCCTTGCCTCCTTAATTTTTAGATTCCGGCCTGAGCCATGGTCGAAAGAGGTCGAACCTCTACCCCTGTAAATTCAGAGCACTACCTGTACATTTTGAGAAGTAAACTAGAGTAAAAGAAGATTTTATCTTTTCCTTCGAGCCTTGTTCTCTTCAGGAATTTAGTCAGTAAAGTCGATAAGTTATAAAAGAAAAGTCGATAATTTTAGTATCAGAGAAAGTATCAGAGTATTATAGAAAGAGAAGAATTACAAACTGGCGACCCTTTGCCCAAATTAAGAAAGAGACAACCCAAGCACCATAGAAGATATTGGCATAACAGTCTGGCGAGTCTGTAGCCAAGAGTTTAACAAGTAGCGACCCACCATTTGACCGGCGGAAAAGAATTAGAATGTTATAGAAGAAATATCCGTTGCTGCCTCCTAACTAGAACCGCCGTCGATCCGAACCACCCCAGGGCCATAGACGGAGGGGTTAACAACCTGGCGACCCTGCCCCAGGATAAGAAGAGGATTTTAACAAGTGGCCACTCTTTGGCCAGGATAGAAATTACCCTGCATCAGGATAAAACCATTTGACCGGCGTGTCACGACTTCTTGTTCGTAACATTCACCCTTGAACCGGTGTGTCACGACTCCAAGTTCTCCACGCCTAGTTTTCATCCAAGAAGAAGTAGCCAGCAAGACGTCTTCAGGACACGTCTCTGAGGATTTCGCCCGTAGAAATTTTGCTAAGTACAGAGTTTGTCTTTTTAAGTAATTTGTAAACATTTGAAAAGTCAGTATTATTAACTTATTAACAGTTAACTAGTATCAAGCCAGAATTAACACAAAACACAGTGAACACTTCAGACACCAGTGATACATTTTTTTTAGTGAAACAGTAATTTTCACAGAAGTTAAAAGTAACAGAAGTTAAAAGTAACAGAAGTTAAAAGTAACAGAAGTTAAAAGTAACAGAAAGAGTTAATTTCAGAGAGTTAATTTCAGAGAGTTAATTTCAGTTATTTTCACTATTATATTCAGTATAGAATAATTTTATTTTATGTACAGTACCAGAGTGAAATATTGTTTACATTTTTTATTTTTGTTTGCAATTTTTTTCAAATTATTGAATTGAATTGACTTGCAAATTAAGAGAGAGTTTACAGAGAGTTTATAGAGTTATAGAGATACTTGATTGTATTTCAAGTAAGTCCAGAGGATAATAATCTCCACTTGATTGAGATCAAGTGCAGTCATTTTCCGTTTTCAGTTAATCTTCACTTGATAGCAGTTCAAGTGCAAGTCAGTTTCGTTTTCAGTTAATCTTCACTTGATAGCAGTTCAAGTGCAAGTCAGTTTGTTTCAAGTTAGTTTCAAGATACTTGATAGAGTTCAAGTTAGTTTCAAGATACTTGATAGAGTTCAAGTTAGTTTCAGAATACTTGATAGAGTTCAAGTTAGTTTCAGAATACTTGATAGAGTTCAAGTTAGTTTCAGAATACTTGATAGAGTTCAAGTTAGTTTCAGAATACTTGATAGAGTTCAAGTTAGTTTCAGAATACTTGATAGAGTTCAAGTCAGACAGTTTTATTCCAAGTCAGTTTTATTCCAAGTTAGAGTTTTCGAATCCCAAGTCGAGTTTTCGAATCCCAAGTCGAGTTTTCAAGTCCCAAGTTAGTTTTCAAGTCCCAAGTCATTTCAATGCAGTCAATTGAATTCAACTTTTTCTTTGTAATTTAAGAGAATTTAATTTAAGAAAATGTAATTTAAGAATTTAATTCAACCTTTTTTTTTTTTGTTTAAGAGAATTTAATTCAACCTTTTTTTTTGTTGTAAAAGAGAATTAAATTCAACCTGAATTGACCGGTTTGCGTCTTTAGTTTAACCTTTTTTCTTGTTTGTGAGAAGGAAATTGACCGACTTGTCTTTTCTTTTCATGCATTGTTGCGTATATAAATATATAGTTATGTAATTTATTATTTGTAACAAAACCGTTTTTACAAAGGTTGTAACGATTTTGGTAATTATTGTAATGTATGTGAGGAACATGCCGTCCCTCCGTTTGTTGAACTCTCTTAATTTTTGTTCTAAGTAGTGTGACAAGCAATCTTTTTCTTAAAGAGCAAAGTGCTCACGAAAGACGTATTGTCATTTTCAGACTTATACCCCCCGCTTAGTCACTCAATTCCCCCGAATGTAGTACTCCAAACTTTGTCTTTTTCTTTTATTTTAACACCCCTAACCCCAGTTGAACTGTGTCAACCAGAGAAATGGTTCAACCATGGTTAATTCCTCTTTGGTACGATGGAACATAACCTCAATTTATGTTAAGTTGTGTTTTTATATTTTTTAGAATATTATAAAATTATGTTTAGCTCATTGAAATGCATAATTGATTTATATTTTTAATTTGTATTCTTAATTTTCTTAAATCAATTATCGTACCGATACTTCTGGTTAATGTTAATGGTTATATAGTTCATATATAGCTAGGAATGTTACTAGTCGAATTTAATTCCATCTTCAAAATTTAATTTTTAATACCGCTAGATTTACTTTCATTAATTGTAAGGTCCTCTAAGTTCGTTTTTTTAATTACCTTATACGTGTAACTGATTAATTATGTAAAATCTATAATCCTAATTGAATTTTATTACTTTTGACACATATTCGAATTCATTTACGTTCCGTCCCTCCAATCACGTTTGCATTAAAACTCGTATGCAAACATCATCATCATAATACATAATTATTGCTTACTATATATAAATTCTCGCTCATGCATTTATTAAGTTATTTTATCTGTTCCTTAAAGTGTATATATATATATATATATATATATATATATATATATAATCCTAATCCACCAATGACCCCTAATGATCTAGTTTTTCACGGGATGAACAAATTACTCTCATATTCTACATACTATTGTACCGACTCACTCATCTACAGATGCTTCTTACCAATATTTATAGATACATCTGCACACTGACGTATAACTTCAACTATTCAACTATAAATCCCCTTTCTCCTTTTGAACGTATCACCAACCACTACAATCTGTACCCAATAAACATAAATACACATTTGACCACAGGTCTATACATCATCCACTACGTAATTCGATTTGTACCTACAACAGTCAATAAAAATGCATGTATGCACACTAATATATATATATACAAACCTTATGCTAAAATCATTGGATATCACAATAAACTATTTCATTGCGCGTAAGTGCTAACTATGTAATTTAATCTTAATCATTTTTGCTTTCTAATATATCTTGCTCATGCATTTATTCAGTTACTTGAACAATCCTATCGGCTAATCTGTCCCTCGAAATTGTAAGATACACACTTTGTACCCAATAAACATAAATGCACACTTGACCACAGGTCTATACATCATCCATTACGTAATTCTATTTTTACCTACAATAGTCAATAAAATTAGTTTATCAATTGTACTATCATGGTAACCTTGAAAATCCATGAACTTTAAAATTTATATTTTTCCCTTTTACCTATTCATTATGAATGTAATTTTCCAGACAGAAAAATAAAATTTTGCTAAAATTTTTACAATATCATTCTTTGTCTAACTTAATTGTTTGTCTAAATTAACGTATTAATCTTTTTATTCTGTTTGCATAAAATTAAAGTATTAATCTTTGAATTTTTTATATTTTATAAGCAAGTGTCATTTTAAAGATTTGATAACTCTGCATTGTACAGAACCACCCGAACTCACTTGTTCTGTATAAAAATTTGTGATTGTAAAAAAAAAAAAATTCGTCATCATCTAATTTGAATTCGTTAGATGTTATTTTCTCAATTATATTGTATTAATTGTATTATATTATTATGTTAATATTTAAAAAAAAAAAGGGGGAGCACTGTAAAAATTGATCAATGAACAATTCCTATACCATCATTATATGGATTCATTGTCTTCATGCAGTACTTATGTTCGTATACTTTTTATGTTTGAATGTTCATTTTTACATAAGAAACCAAAATCGCCTAAGCGAGTTTTGGATAGAATTTCGATTTGTACTTCTTTATTCATTACTGTATTTCCCTAATTCATCTTTTCTAATAATGACTTATACACTATGACGTCATAAAATAACTTAATTCTCTTTACGTTTCCCATACCTTGTACACTGAATCATGTGCTTAGTATTTGGACATCTTCCGTATTCAATGTATGGTAAATTCTTTAATAATAATGTTGTGGTGTTATGTAGTATAAATATTATTATTCAACCATATTCATCTATACGTCATTAATTTCCCTTGATCATTATCCTATACAAATTTTATTAAATATTCATTTTTACTCGTGTCAATCTATGAAACGCAAAACTTCATGCATTCGTTCGAAAACGCATAAATACGTTCTCGTATTATTTTTTCATTTTATTTTTAATTATATCACCTCCCGAGATGAACTCGAAAACGCTGAGGTTAAAGTTATCAAATTCCGCGAACTATGCATAAGTGAACGCTTCAAAGATAAAAATATCTCCTCTCGCACTGATTTCAAATTTATAACATGTTATAACATATTATAACATATTATGTTGTATAATAAATCCATACCGTATGTGCCCATGTACTTTGTATTATATTTCTAACATCTTAATTGTCTATTAATATGAAACACTGTAAAAAAACAAAACAAAGTTATAGTAACTGTTTAATTGTAATTAAGTGTTATACTTTAATTTAATATAACGTAATGTACTGTAATGAAACTGTAATTAATAATAACTTGTAATATACTTCATTGAAACTGTAATTAAATGTAATGACTTAATATATAATGTAAGAATGTACTTTAACAGAAGTGTAATTAAACAACAACTAATCGGCAAAAATATACGATTAGTTTTTATTTTTATTTTTTTAATTTTTATTTGGAATCTTTCAAACATCTGATCATGTGTTTAAAAGGGGGGGGAAACTTAACCTTCAACTGCCTTCCCCCAACATTTAGGTTTATATTATACATGTATTTGTAAAATGAAGGACACTTCATTACGGCACTTCATTACGGCTCTCTGCTTTGGGCACTTCATTACGAGCCTCCCTTGTTAGCAGCCTCGCTGCGAGGAGGGAGCAGAGGCCCCTTGCCTCCTTAATTTTAAGATTCTGGCCTGAGCGATGGTCGAAAGAGGTCGAACCTCTACCCCTGTAAATTCAGAGCACTACCTGTACATTTTGAGAAGTAAACTAGAGTAAAAGAAGTTTTTATCTTTTCCTTCGAGCCTTGTTCTCTTCAGGAATTTAGTCAGTAAAGTCGATAAGTTATAAAAGAAAAGTCGATAATTTTAGTATCAGAGAAAGTATCAGAGTATTATAGAAAGAGAAGAATTAAAAACTGGCGACCCTTTGACCAAATTAAGAAAGAGACAACCCAAGCACCATAGAAGATATTGGCATAACAGTCTGGCGAGTCTGTAGCCAAGAGTTTGACAAGTAGCGACCCACCATTTGACCGGCGGAAAAGAATTAGAATGTTATAGAAGAAATATCCGTTGCTGCCTCCTAACTAGAACCCCCGTCGATCCGAACCACCCCAGGGACATAGACGGAGTGGTTAACATATATATATATATATGTTAACCCCCCCTTTATGGCCCTGAGTCGGTTCGGATTCGACGGGGGGGTTCTGATTCGGAGGCAAGCAACGGATGTTTCTTCTTTATACTTTTCTATAATTCTTTCTAATTCTTTTCTCTCGCTTTATGGGGTCGACACTCTGTTAATTCTTTTCTTCCAATAATAGAAGATAGCCCAACTCGAGGGGGAAAATAAAAACTTTCTCTTACTTTGGTTTACTTCTTAAAAATATACAGGTACTCTGAATTTACAAGGGTAGAGGTTCGACCTCTTTCGACCATGGCTCAGGCCGGAATCTAAAAATATATTAAGGAGGCAAGGGGCCTCTGCCCCCTCCTAATGAGGTGCTAATCTGAAGTACAATGATGAAGTGCAACGATGAGGTGCTAATCAGAAGTAATTTTATAAGTACAGTATAATATAGCCTTAATGTTTGGGGGAGACAATCGAAGGTTAAGTTCCCCCCCTTTTTAAATACATGATCAGATGTTTTTTTTGAAAGATTTCAACTAAAAAGAATAAAAAAAAATAAAAATAAAAAAGAACTATCGCTGATTCTACATTCCTGAAAGCGATATAATTTCGTATTAGCACATAAGCACAATTTTGAGTACATGACTGAGTACGTATTAATTTTGGTTCATTACAATTACGATTACAATTACCAATTAATTCATATTCACTCATTGTTTAATTACACTTCTATTAAAGTACATTCTTACATTATAAATTAAATCATTACATTTAATTAGTTTCACTGAAGTACATTACAAGTTATTGTTCATTGCAGTTTCATTAAAGTACATTACAAGTTATTGTTAATTTACAGTTAAATACAATTTAACAGTTACTATAACTTTTCGTTTTTACAGTGTTTCATATTAATAGACAATTAAGATGTTAGAAATATAGTACAAAGTACATGGGCACATAACACATTATAACATAACACATGATACTGTTATAAATTCGAATCAGAGCGAAAGGAGACTTTTTAACTTTGAGCGTTCGAATTCTGCTGCGATGAGCGGAATGTGATCTTACTAAGCATTGTTTTGAGTTCACCTCGGGAGGTCATATAATTAAAAATAAAAATGAAAAAAATAATACGAGAACGTTTTTTCGCGTTCTCGAACGAACGTAAAGTTTCGCGCCGACACGAGTAAAAATGAATATTTAATAAAATTTATATTGGATAATGGTCAAGATAAGATATGAATGTAAGAATGAGTGTGGTTGAATAATAATTATATTTATACTACATAACATATAAATAATGACTTCTACAGAGTGTTTAGTCCTTAGGGAAATAAATGACGGAAAAATGTGACGTCATAGTTATTGAATTTTTACGTATAGTACAAATCATTGTTAGGAAGATTTACAAGAACAAATTAGTGACAGAGAGTGGGAAACGTAATGAGAATAAAGTTATTTTGTGACGTCATAGTGTATAAGTCATTATTAGAAATCGAAATTTTACCCAAAACTCGATTATGTGATTTTTGGTTTCCTATGTAAAAATAGACAATGAATTCATATAATGATGGTGTAGGAATTGTTCATTGTTCACTTTTTACATTACTCTCCCCTTTTAAAAATGATATTTATACAATAATCTAATAGGGTACCATTAATACAATACAAATGAGAAAATAACATCCTAACAGGGTACCATTAATAAAATACAATGAGAAAATAACATCCTAACAGGGTACCATTAGTTACAATACAAATTTTATACAGAACGATTTCGCGTGGTCGAGTACAATGCAGAGTATCCAAATTTTTAAAATGACACTTGCTTACAAAATATAAAAAAATCAAAGATTAATACTTTAATTTAGATAAACAATTAAGCTAGAAAAAGAATGATATTGTAAAATTTTTAGCAAAATTTTATTATTTTTTTTTTCTGTGGGGAAAATTACATTCACAATGAATAGGTAAGAGGGAAATATATCAATCGTACAATCTATAAACTAATTTTTATTGACGCGTTGGTAAAAATTAGAATTATGTAATGGATGATGTATAGACCTGTGGTCTAGTGTGTATTTTTGTGTATTAGGTATAAAGTGTATATTTTATAAGTTTGAGAAGATTGTTAAATTAACTGAATAAATGCATGAGCAAGATATATTAGGAAGCAAAAATGATTAAGATTATATAGCATAGTTTGCACTTACGTAATGAAATAGTTTTATTGTGATATTCAATGATTTTAGCATAAGGTTTGTATATATATAGTATATATATAGTGTGCATGCATTTTTATTGACTGTTGTAGGTACAAATCGAATTACGTAGTGGATGATGTATAGACCTGTGGTCAAATGTGTAGGGATTTGGAAGGTTTTTTGAATTAACAAAGTTTAAAAATGATGTATAATAATTTAAGATGGGTTTAGGGTTATATATATATATATATATGAATGTAAGAATGAGTGTGGTTGAATAATAATTATATTTATACTACATAACATATAAATAATGACTTCTACAGAGTGTTTAGTCCTTAGGGAAATAAATGACGGAAAAATGTGACGTCATAGTTATTGAATTTTTACGCATAGTACAAATCATTGTTAGGAAGATTTACAAGAACAAATTAGAGACACAGAGTGGGAAACGTAAAGAGAATAAAGTTATTTTGTGACGTCATAGTGTATAAGTCATTATTAGAAATCGAAATTTTACCCAAAACTCGATTATGTGATTTTTGGTTTCTTATGTAAAAATGGACAATGAATTCATATAATGATGGTGTAGGAATTGTTCATTGTTCACTTTTTACACACATATATATATATATATATATATATATATATATATATATATATATATATATATATATATCAAAATCTACAAGTGGACTGAAGACAACAATATGAAGTTTAACACCGAGAAATTTCAGCTATTACGGTACGGAAAAAGAGAAGACCTAAAGTGCATGGAATATTATACCCCAAATGGACAGGAAATTCAGAGAAATTCCAGAGCAAAAGATTTAGGGGTTGTAATGACAGATGATGCGAAATTCGAAACACAAAATAAGATAGTAGTAAACAGAGCAAAGAGAATAACGGGTCACATATTGAGAACCTTTAAACGAAGGGATAGGAATGTAATGATTCCTCTTTTGAAAACCCTGATCATACCCAAATTAGAATACTGCTCGGTTCTAACTTCCCCATATAAAAAAGAAGACATTAGACAGCTGGAGGGGATCCAAAGAAGCTTCACAGCCAAGATCAATGGGTGCAAAGAACTAAATTACTGGGAAAGGTTACGAGAACTAGACCTATATTCACTGGAAAGGAGAAGAGAGAGATACACCATTATTTACACTTGGAAAATAATGGAGAAACAAGTCCCTAATCTTACTCTGAATCCCATAACTCCCCAAACAACGATGGAAAGTAGAAGCGGTAGACTGTGTCGTATTCCCAAATTGAAGGCGAGACAGGGAACATCCTTAACCCTGAAAGAAAATGGTTTTGTAGTGAGAGGACCAAAACTGTTTAATCAGTTGCCCAAAGGCCTAAGAAACAAGAAGGGAGTTGCAGTGGAAATCTTCAAAAGAAGACTAGACGCCTGGCTCAGAACAATCCCCGATGAGCCGGGCGTACCTGGCTATGTGAGGTGGAGAGCGCAAGAATCCAACTCACTACTTCACCTGGCCAACTCGAGAGGAGGGGCGACAAGTTTGACCTTCGCGAAATGAGAAATCATCGCCCGGAACCGCGAAACAAATCTTGCTTAACTAATCTTTTAGAATTTTTCCAAAGCGTGGTTAACGTTTACGATAGACATCGGGCGGTTGATGTAGTGTATTTAGATTTTCAAAAAGCGTTTGACACCGTGCCGCACAAAAGACTGATTGAAAAAACTAAGGCTCATGGAATCAGGGGTGTAGTAATAAATTGGCTAGAAGAATGGTTGCGAGGCAGGAAACAGAGGGTGGTCGTTGATGGAGCGGAGTCGTGTTGGGCTAATGTAGCGAGTGGCGTTCCTCAGGGTTCTGTATTGGGCCCCTTGCTTTTTCTTATATATATTAACGATTTAGATGTCGGCCTAGTCAGTACTGTTTCAAAGTTTGCGGATGAAACGAAGCTGGTGGTAGGGCGATTAATGACGAAGATAGAGGTAAAATTCAGGAAGATCTGAATAAAATCGTTGATTGGTCAGTCACATGGCAAATGAGATTTAACGTGGATAAGTGCAAAATTATGCATATAGGTTCGCGTAACGGTAATTTTGCGTATAGTATGTCAGGGAAAGATTTAACAAGCGTACAGCAGGAAAAAGATTTAGGAGTTATAGTCACTGGTGATTTAAAAGTAGCGAAACAAAGTACAGCGGCGGTCAATAAGGCGAACAAAGTGTTAGGTTTTATAGCTCGAAATTTTGAGGACAAATCGCGCGATATTATAGTTCCTCTTTATAAATCATTAGTTAGACCCCATTTGGAGTACGCGGTCCAATTTTGGAATCCGCATATGCGCAAAGATATAGACAAAATCGAAAGAGTTCAAAGACGAGCAACTAAAATGATTCCGTCTCTTAGGTCAAAGTCGTACGAGGATAGGCTTAAAGAGTTAAAATTGACTACACTCGAGACTAGGAGGTTAAGGGGTGATCTAATCCAGGTTTTCAAAATTATGAATAGGTTCGATAACGTAGATAGAGATAGCTTTTTCGAAATATCTCAATATAAGAGGACTAGAAATAACGGGTGTAAGTTGACAAGTAGAAGGTTCGAGACAGCAGTTGCCAAAAACTTTTTTACGCATAGAATAGTAAATAGCTGGAATATTTGCCGGTAGAAGTAATTTGTAGCACGTCTATAAACATGTTTAAGAATCGATTGGACGCGCATGTTGATAGAAAGGGTATAGTTTAAGGTAGTAAAATTAAGGCTTTGTGGGGATAGATCCCACAGCTCAACACAAGTGTTGTGGGATATAGGGAGGCAGCGTCTTGGGTTAGGGGATACTCTCTGTCCTTACGCACCCCATTTAAAGAGATTCCTCTGCCGAACGGTGCCCCCCATAGTATTGTGATGTATTGAAAAACTCATGATCTTCACTTGCCCCACAAACACCTTTAAATGGGAGACCCATAATGGGTGCACACACACTTCTACATTACTGTACAGTCTTTACAGCCACACCTACATTTTCCTCGTAAGTGATATATTGTAATGTATATGGTTGTAAATTTGACTTGGTCCGCAATCGATATGAACCGTGACTTGATGGATACCGTAATGAAATTGACTGGATTCTTTGGATCTGATATATTTGCATGTCCGTTATATAATAGATATAGAGTGTAACATATTTGTGGATAGTAGTCTATTATGACTTGATCCTCTGGATCGAGAGATTCTATCTTTAGTTTTAAATCGATAATTAATTATTTTTAAATTGATAATGTATATGGTTGTAAATTTTGACTTGGTCCACAATCGATATGGACCGTGATTTGATGGATACCGTAATGAAATTGACTGGATTCTTTGGATCTGATATATTTGCATGTCCGTTAAAATAGATATAGAATGTAACATATTTGTGGATAGTAGTCTATTATGACTTGCTCCTCTGGACCGAGAGATTCTATCTTTAGTTTTAAACCGATAATTAATTATTTTTAAATTGATAATTATTTAGTTTCGTAAAAATTGGTCGTTGCAATTTACCGGCAGTTTTTAAATAAGTTTCTTATGTTCTTGTGGTTCGGAACCCACGTAAAATTGTAGGTCCCCTCCGCCACCACGGAGGACATACACAATACACGATTACAAACACAGTTAGGTAGACCAGCCATGAGTGGATCCTAGGGTCTTTGTTGGTCTGAAACATTAAACATTATAACATTATTATATATGTATATATATATATATATATATATATATATATACTGTGTGTATATATATATATATATATATATATATATATATATATATATATGTATATGTATATATATACTGGTATATATATATATGTATATATGCATATATATATATATATATATATATATATATATATATATATATATGCATTTAACTGCAATGACCACGCAGTATATAAATGAATAGAAACGACGTAAATAAGGAGCGTCTCTGCACACGGGGAAGAGAAATAACGAATAAATGAAAAATGAGGCGAACCCCCGGGAATCGAACCCAGGGCCTTCCAATTGCCGGTTGGATGCGCTACCATTACACCACGGACCTCGCTCAATCATAAACCGAAATTCTCCTACATAGGGCAGAAACCAATGCCTTGAGAGGGCACCCTCGCAAATCGTGAATATGTGCATTTAACTGCAATGACCACGCAGTATATAAATGAATAGAAACGACGTAAATAAGGAGCGCATCCAACCGGCAATTGGAAGGCCCTGGGTTCGATTCCCGGGCTGTTCGCCTCATTTTTCATTTATTCGTTATTTCTCTTCCCCGTGTGCAGAGACGCTCCTTATTTACGTCGTTTCTATTCATTTATATACTGCGTGGTCATTGCAGTTAAATGCATATATATATATATATATATATATATATATATATATATATATATATATATATATACATATATATATACCAGTATATATATACATATACATACATATATATATATATATATATATATATATATATATATATATATATATATATATATATATATATATATACACAGTATATATATATATATATATATATATATATATATATATATATATATATATATATACATATACATATATAATAATGTTATAATGTTTCAGACCAACAAAGACCCTAGGATCCACTCATGGCTGGTCTACCTAACTGTGTTTGTAATCGTGTATTGTGTATGTCCTCCGTGGTGGCGGAGGGGACCTACAATTTTACGTGGGTTCCGAACCACAAGAACATAAGAAACTTATTTAAAAACTGCCGGTAATAAATGGCAACGACCAATTTTTACGAAACTAAATAATTATCAATTTAAAAATAATTAATTATCGGTTTAAAACTAAAGATAGAATCTCTCGGTCCAGAGGAGCAAGTCATAATAGACTACTATCCACAAATATGTTACATTCTATATCTATTTATAACGGACATGCAAATATATCAGATCCAAAGAATCCAGTCAATTTCATTACGGTATCCATCAAATCACGGTCCATATCGATTGTGGACCAAGTCAAAATTTACAACCATATACATTATCAATTTAAAAATAATTAATTATCGATTTAAAACTAAAGATAGAATCTCTCGATCCAGAGGATCAAGTCATAATAGACTACTATCCACAAATATGTTACACTCTATATCTATTATATAACGGACATGCAAATATATCAGATCCAAAGAATCCAGTCAATTTCATTACGGTATCCATCAAGTCACGGTTCATATCTATTGCGGACCAAGTCAAATTTACAACCATATACATTACAATATATACACTTACGAGGAAAAGTGTAGGTGTGGCTGTAAAGACTGTACAGTAATGTAGAAGTGTGTGTGCACCCATTATGGGTCTCCCATTTAAAGGTGTTTGTGGGGCAAGTGAAGATCATGAGTTTTTCAATACCTCACAGTACTATGGGGGGCACCGCTCGGCAGAGGAATCTCTTTAAATGGGGTGCGTAAGGACAGAGAGTATCCCCTAACCCAAGACGCTGCCTCCCTATATCCCACAACACTTGTGTTGAGCTGTGGGATCTATCCCCACAAAGCCTTAATTTTACTACCTTAAACTATACCCTTTCTATCAACATGCGCGTCCAATCGATTCTTAAACATGTTTATAGACGTGCTACTAATTACTTCTACCGGCAAATATTCCAGCTATTTACTATTCTATGCGTAAACAAGTTTTTGGCAACTGCTGTCTCGAACCTTCTACTTGTCAACTTACACCCGTTATTTCTAGTCCTATTATATTGAGATATTTCGAAAAAGCTATCTCTATCTACGTTATCGAACCTATTCATAATTTTGAAAACCTGGATTAGATCACCCCTTAACCTCCTAGTCTCGAGTGTAGTCAATTTTAACTCTTTAAGCCTATCCTCGTACGACTTTGACCTAAGAGACGGAATCATTTTAGTTGCTCGTCTTTGAACTCTTTCGATTTTGTCTATATCTTTGCGCATATGCGGATTCCAAAATTGGACCGCGTACTCCAAATGGGGTCTAACTAATGATTTATAAAGAGGAACTATAATATCGCGCGATTTGTCCTCAAAATTTCGAGCTATAAAACCTAACACTTTGTTCGCCTTATTGACCGCCGCTGTACTTTGTTTCGCTACTTTTAAATCACCAGTGACTATAACTCCTAAATCTTTTTCCTGCTGTACGCTTGTTAAATCTTTCCCTGACATACTATACGCAAAATTACCGTTACGCGAACCTATATGCATAATTTTGCACTTATCCACGTTAAATCTCATTTGCCATGTGACTGACCAATCAACGATTTTATTCAGATCTTCCTGAATTTTACCTCTATCTTCGTCATTAATCGCCCTACCACCAGCTTCGTTTCATCCGCAAACTTTGAAACAGTACTGACTAGGCCGACATCTAAATCGTTAATATATATAAGAAAAAGCAAGGGGCCCAATACAGAACCCTGAGGAACGCCACTCGCTACATTAGCCCAACACGACTCCGCTCCATCAACGACCACCCTCTGTTTCCTGCCTCGCAACCATTCTTCTAGCCAATTTATTACTACACCCCTGATTCCATGAGCCTTAGTTTTTTCAATCAGTCTTTTGTGCGGCACGGTGTCAAACGCTTTTTGAAAATCTAAATACACTACATCAACCGCCCGATGTCTATCGTAAACGTTAACCACGCTTTGGAAAAATTCTAAAAGATTAGTTAAGCAAGATTTGTTTCGCCTAAAACCGTGCTGCGTATTTCTAACCAGATTATGCACTTCTAAGTGTTCGACTATACGATCCCTAATTATTGATTCCAGTAGCTTACCTACAACAGACGTTAAACTGATTGGCCTATAATTTCCCGCCGCACCTTTATCGCCTTTCTTAAAGATAGGTGTTACGTTTGCTAACTTGAAATTATCTGGTACGCACCCCTCAGAAATAGACGCATTAAAAATCTTTGTTAGCGACACAACAATGCTATCTTTTAATTCTTTTAGTTGTATGGGATATATGGAATCCGGACCCGGTGATTTACGCGTTTTCATTTTATCAATATAGCGCATTACTTCCCCTTCACTAACGACAATATTATCCAAAATATTACCATTATCAAAAGGTATTATGTCTATGACCGTAGGGATATTCGTTACATCTTCTATAGTAAAAACTGACGTAAAAAATTCGTTTAGCAAGGTTGCCATTTCCTTGTTTTCAGAGACTAGATCTCCATTTCCATTTTATAATGGACCTAAGGCACTTTTTACTGGATTTCTATTATTGACGTATTGAAAGAATCGCTTGGGGTTTTCTTTACCGTCACGAGCTATGGAGATTTCAAATTCGCGTTTTGACTTTTTTATTACACTTTTAGCTTCACGCCTTAGAGATATGTAGTTGTTTCGTAACAACAGATTATCTTTATCGCACTTGTATAGCCTATAAGCCCTCTCTCTACTTTTTATAATGTCTCCTACTCTAGAAGTAAACCACAAGGGCTTGTTGTTTACTTTCGCACGCTTAATTTTGTACGGTACACATTTCTCATTTATAGTCCTAAATACCGTTACGAACGATTCCCACATTAGTTTTGCGTTGGAGTTCCCCATTACGTTTTCCCAATTGACGTGTGAAAATTTATTTCGAAATTTACTAAAGTCTGCGTGCTGGAAGCTAGGAATTTTAGTCGAGTTAGTTGGTTTCGAGTGACTTACTGAGAGGACAAACTCTACCATATTGTGATCGCTATTGCTCAACGGTTCTATTACTTGAAGATCAGTAATTAGCCTATCATCCGTAGTTATTACTAAATCTAAAATACTGTCCAACCTCGTAGGTTCCCCAACCTTTTGAATAAGAAATCTATCCTCGAGAAAATTAACTAAACTATTACCTTCCGCGTCTCCCTGCATTGTATCGTAATTCACGTTGACGCAATTAAAGTCACCCATAACTAAAGCCTGCTCACTACCGATTATTCTCTTTAGTTCACGATATAACGCTTCTTCCGTAGAAGCCGTTTGATTTGGGGGCATATATATAACCGCAACAAGAAGTTTGAAATCGTTCAATTTA
>JAJOZX010002591.1:230000-247500 GCA_023014485.1 Bathynomus jamesi
GAGTGCTATTTATATTATTAGTAGAAACTGAGGCAGGAGGGGTCATAACTGGAGTCTCAAAGGATTCTAATTTTGCCGACAGGAGCATCACGCTTTCTTCAAGTCTCACCCTGGCCTCCCTCTCACGTTCTAACTCGTTCCTCAGCACTTCCATGCTTCAGCACCACCTGCAAACTAACTGATCATTATTATTAGCCATTGTAAACGCGTAAGCAGCAAATTTCCCTTCACAGCGACTGCAAGTACTTGACGGGGTGCCATGCTTTTAATTAGTTGAACAACAAAAAAAAAAACGAGCGTTTTGAAATTAATAAATTACAACGTAGGTCTACCGCGTGTTTATTGTGCCGTCACCTGCGAAAACCCGCAAAATTGTTCTTGAAACGCAGAAACAGGTTCTTGTAACACAATTTTATGCAAAATGAATATATAATTAAGCTACCGACGAAAGAATGTTAAAGAAAAAGTATTAAATGAACTTATCTGGTCGCTGTTTACTGACTTATCCTTTTTTTCCCACGGTAGGTGACCCTTTTGGAGGTCAGGTAGTGTGTGAAGGAAAAATGAACCTTAAAACCACGATTCTGATAGATTTGAAAACAACAAAGGCAAACCAAGGAATTTCAACCTTATGACTGCACGTTTTCTGATTGATTTGAAAACCAAACAAGGCAAGCCACGTTCAGTAGCCTTGGTTTGATCAAATAATATAGTACTGAATAACGTCAATAAATGAAATATATTCGTTAATGAATGATTAGTAGCACGAAGTAATTTAGTTAAGAATGCACGGAACACTTTTTTTTTAAAACACTTCAACGAAAACCACTTATTCAATTGATAACACTCGACACTACATCCACCGCCCGATGTCTATCGTAAACGTGAACCACGCTTTGGAAAAATTCTAAAAGATTAGTTAAGCAAGATTTGTTTCGCCTAAAACCGTGCTGCGTATTTTTAACTAGTTTATGCACTTCTAAGTGTTCGACTATACGATCCCTCATTATTGATTCCAGTAGCTTACCTACAACAGACGTTAAACTGATTGGCCTATAATTTCCCGCCGCACTTTTATCGCCTTTCTTAAAGAAAGGTTTTACGTTTGCTAACTTGAAATTATCTGGTACGCACCCCTCAGAAATAGACGCATTAAAAATCTTTGTTAGCGGCACAACAATGCGATCTTTTAATTATTTTAGTTGTATAGGATATATGTAATCCTGCTCCGGTGATTAAAGCGTTTTCATTTTATCAATATAGCGCATTACTTCCCCTCTACTAACCACAATATTATCCAAAATATTGCCATTATCAAAAGATATTATGTCTATGACCGTAGAGTTATTCGTTACATCTTCTATAGTAAAAATTGACGTAAAAAATTCGTTTAGTAAGGTAGCCATTTCCTTATTTTCAGAAACTAGATCTCCGTTTACATTTTTCAAAGGCCCTAAGACGCTTTTTACTGGATTTCTATTACTGACGTATTGAAAGAATCGCTTGGGGTTTTCTTTACCGTCACGAGCTATGGAGATTTCAAATTCGCGCTTGGATTTTTTATTACACTTTTCACTTCACGCGTTAGAGATATGTAGTTGTTTCGTAACCACAAATTGTCTTTATCGCACTTATGTATCCTATAAGCCCTATCTCTACTTTTTATAATGTCTCGTACTCTAGAAGTAAACCACAAGGGCTTGTTGTTTACTTTCACACGCTTAATTTTGTACGGTACACATTCCTCATTTATAGTCCTAAATACTGTTTCGAACGATTCCCACATTATTTTTGCGTTGGAATTCCCCATTATGTTTTCCCAATTGACGTGTGACAATTTATTTCGAAATTTACAAAAGTCTGCGTGCTGGAAGTTAGGAATTTTAGTCGAGTTAGTTGGTTTCGAGTGACTTACTGAGAGGACAAAATCTACCATATTGTAATCGCTATTGCTTAACGGTTCTATTACTTGAATATCAGTAATTAGCCTATCATCCGGAGTTATTACTAAATCTAAAATACTGTCCAACCTCGTAGGTTCCCCAACCTTTTGAATAAGAAAGCTATCCTCGAGAAAATTAACTAAACGATTACCTTCCGCGTCTCCCTGCATTGTATCGTAATTCACGTTGGCGCAATTAAAGTCACCCATAACTAAAGCCTGCTCACTACCGATTATTCTCTTTAGTTCACGATATAACGCTTCGTCCGTATCAGCTGTTTGATTAGGGGGCCTATATATAACGCAACAATAAGTTTGAAATCATTCAATTTAAGTTCTGCTATAGTCGAATCTATCGGTTCTGGAATTGTGTGCTTTACTTCTATAACGTTCGCTATATTATCTTTGACATACAACATAACACCGCCTCCTCGCCTGCCTATTCTATTTTTAACAAAAAGTCTATAACCTTTAATTTGATACTCCCCTACAATGTCACGAGTTTCAGTGCTAAGCCATGATTCATTTATCGCAATTATATGATAGTCTTTACAAGCAATTAAAGAAAAAAATTCGTTTCTTTTATTTCGTAGGCTACGAGCATTTAAGGATAGAACCTTCAAATTGTTTGTAATTGTGACACCTTCGCGAGCGCAGTGGAAATTTATGGAATTTACGCAGGGACCGTTCGAGTTACGACAGCCTGAAAAGAAGAGACAGTATTATGAAATAGTCTTCCTAAACGCGCAGCTCCAACGTCATTAAGATGAAGTCTATCTCCGAGGAACAAGTCCCTCCTGCCGTAAAAACTGTTCCAAGAATTCGCAAAATGCACTCCTTCCTGTTGGCAAAGAGACTTTAGGTTATTGTTCATATAGGTTGCCTTGTTGTAGAAATCGTTACGATGGATAATTCGAGAAAGTATACCTGTTAAAACAATCTTATTAGTTTTTTCCTTTAATCGCTCTAGTAAGTCCCTGTACCTAGCCAGCAGTTCTTCCGATCTAGAATTTAAAACGTTATTAGTACCGACATGAATAACATAAGTTGTGTCCTCGGCGGTACCGTTATATCCTCCAACCTTGCACCAGGGTAGCAGTAACGACGCCTACGACGAGGGTTTCTCCCACAGAATTCCTCGAGCTGCCCTCGAACAATGGAATCGCCAACGAGTCGTATTTCCGGTTCATCAGCATCATCGAAACCTAAAACAGAAAACTTATTGTTTGTTATTACTGGTAGACATGTCTTTGGTTTTCTCAATGTGGTTCCATTACGCACTCGAACGAAGGGTTGGGAACTAGGAGAAGAGAGAGGGCTATTAATACTATTTATATTATTAGTAGAAACTGAGGCAGGAGGGGTCGTAACTGGAGTCTCAAGGGATTCTAATTTTGCCGTCAGGAGCATCACCCTTTCTTCAAGGCTTACTCTGGCCTTCTTCTCACGTTCTAACTCGTTCCTCAGCACTTCCAAGTTTGAGCACCACCTGCAAACTAACTGTTCATTATTATTAGCTATTGTAAACGCGTAAGCGGCAAATTTCCCTTCACAGCGACTGCAAGTACTTGACAGGGGTGCCGTGCTTTTAATTAGTTAAACAACAAAAAACAAAAACAAAAAAAAGCGTTTGGAAATTAATAAATTACAACGTAGGTCTACCGCGTTTTTGAAACGCAGAAACAGGTTCTTGTAACACAAATTTATACTAAGTGAATATAGAATTAAGCTACCGACAAAAGATCTGTAAAAGAAGAGTATTTATAACACTTATCTGTCCTAGATTCACCCCGACTTTTTTCCTTTTCTTCACACGGTGTGTGCCCACACTCTACCTGACCTCTCGAAGGACGGAAAAATAAACCTTATGTCTCCACGTTTTGTGATAGATTTGAAAAACAAACAAGGCAAGCCACGTGCAGTAGCCTTGGTTTGATCAAATATAGTATTGAATAACGTCAATAAATGAAATATATTTGTGAATGAATGATTAGTAGCACGAAGTAATTTAGGTTAGAATGCACCGAACACTATTTTTTTTTTAAAACACTTCAACGAAAACCACTTATTCAATTGATAACACTGGACACTCGATAAAACACGTCTGTTCACAAGGAAAGACTTCTGTATCTGTGTGTATATATATATATATATATATATATAGGTAAATATGGATATTACGGCCTCCACCCAATTTTGATGCCAAAATACATTTTCCTAGTGCTTTGTTCAAATCTGGCCTTCATTTTATGTGGAAATGAACCAATCAAAAGTTATGAGACTTCAAATTTTTAACATATTTTGGTTCATTTCCCCATAAAATGAAGGCCAGATTTTAACATTGCACATCAAATACTACTATAAAAATGCATTCCAGTGTGCAAATTACTAGAGAACCTACCTAACCTAACCTAACCTAACCAACGTAACCTAACCCACGCAAGTTAAGAGATGGAGATATCCGAGCCTCACCTAACCATGTATCTCTAAATTGAGATATCGAAAATGCACAACGTCGCCGGCGTTTATTTTTCTTATCAGTTACTCGTTTCTGGCATCGAATCTCCACCTTGATTCATCGTAGGAACACTTAGATCCACACTCTCTGCATTTAAAATACGACTGTAACACACCATGTTTAACAAAAATTTTTACAGCAGAATTATCACTATTGTTAATTTCCATAATAACATCTAAATACATCTCACATCCTTCACACGCCATATTGGAAAATCAACTAATAAAGAAAATGGAAAACACTATACCTCATTTTTTGTTTTTTCCACCCAAATAGATATACTTATGATGATGTCATTCAAAAAATGGAGTTACGAAAATAATTTCTTTAAAAGCCTATAACATTATAAATACGCAATTTCACAAATAATGACATATACCATTAGACTCCTAAAATTATGCTGAAACGTTTGATAATAGCCAGTATTGTGTGTGTGTGTGTGTATATATATACATACACATAATATATATATATTATATATATATATATATATATATATATATATATATATATATATATACGCTTGAAGAAAGCGTGAAGTAAGCGTGATGCTCCTGACGGCAAAATTGAAATCCCTTCAGACTCCAATTAAGACCCCTCCTGCCTCAGTTTCTACTAATAATATAAATAGTATTAATAGCCCTCTCTCTTCCCCTAGTTCCCAACCCTTCGTTCGAGTGCGTAATGGAGCCCCATTGAGGAAACCTAAAACCCAGTTGGTGATCAGTCTTTCCTTGTGAACAGACGTGTTTTATCGAGTGTCCAGTGTGTCATTTGAAAATGTGGTTTTCGTTGAAGTGTTTAAAAAAAAAATAGTGTTCGGTGCATTCTAAACTAAATTACTTCGTGCTACTAATCATTCATTAACGAATATATTTCATTTATTGACATTATTCAGTACTATATTATTTTATCAAACCAAGGCTACTGCACGTGGCTTGCCTTGTTTGTTTTCAAATCTATCAGAAAACGTGGAGTCATAGGGTTCATTTTTCGTTCCATCGAGAGGTCACGTAGAGTGTGGTCACAACCGTGTGAAAAAAGGAAAAAGTCGGATCGAATCGCGGACAGATAAGTATTATAAATACTCTTCTTTTACAGATCTTTTGTCGGTAGCTTAATTCTATATTCACTTAGAATAAATTTGTGTTACAAGAACCTGTTTCTGCGTTTCAAGAACGCGGTAGACCTACGTTGTAATTTATTAATTTCGAAACGCTCGTTTTTTTTGCTTTTATTTTTTGTTTCTTTTTGCGTTTTTTGTTTTTTAACTAATTAAAAGCATGGCACCCCCGTCAAGTACTTGCAGTCGCTGTGAAGGGAAATTTGCCGCTTACGCGTTTACAATGGCTAATAATAATGAACAGTTAGTTTGCAGGTGGTGCTCAAGCATGGAAGTGCTGAGGAACGAGTTAGAACGAGAAAGGGAGGCCATGGTGAGGATTGAAGAAAGCGTGATGCTCCTGACGGCAAAATTGGAATCCGTTGAGACTCCAATTACGACCCCTCCTGCCTCAGTTTCTACTAATAATATAAATAGTATTAATAGCCCTCTCTCTTCCCCTAGTTCCCAACCCTTCGTTCGAGTGCGTAATGGAGCCCCATCAAGGAAGCTAAGACAAGTCTACCAGTAATAACAAACAATAAGTTTTCTGTTTTAGGTTTCGACGATGCTGATGAACCGGAAATACAACTCGTTGGCGATTCCATTGTTCGAGGGCAGCTCGAGGAATTCTGTGGGAGAAACCCTCGTCGTAGGCGCCGTTACTGCTACCCTGGTGCAAGGGTGGAGGATATAACTAATAGTGTTGTCCAATTTACAGACGGTGCCTCCGAGGACACAACGTATGTTATTCATGTCGGTACTAATAACGTTTTAAATTCTAGATCGGAAGAACTGCTGGCTAGGTACAGGGACTTACTAGAACGATTAAAGGAAAAAACTAATAAGATTGTTTTAACAGGTATACTCCCTCGAATTATCCATCGTAACGATTTCTACAGCAAGGCGACATATATTAACAATAACCTAATGTCTCTTTGCCAAAAGGAAGCAGTGCATTTTGCGAATTTTTGGAACAGTTTCTACGGCAGGAGGGACTTGTTCCTCCGAGATGGACTTCATCCTAATGACGTAGGAGCTGCGCGTTTAGGAAGACTATTACATAATACTGTCTCTTCTTTTCAGGCTGCCGTAACTCGAACGGTCCCACCGTAAATTCCATAAATTTCCCCTGCGCTCGCGAAGTTGTCACAATTACAAACAATTTGAAAGTTTTATCCTTAAATGCTCGTAGCCTACGAAATAAAAGAAACGAATTTTTTTCTTTAATTGCTTGTAAAGACTATGATATAATTGCGATAAATGAATCGTGGCTTAGCACTGAAACTCGTGACTTTGTAGGGGAGTATCAAATTAAAGGTTATAGACTTTTTGTTAAAAACAGAATAGGTAGGCGAGGAGGCGGTGTTATGATGTATATCAAAGATAATATTGCGAACGTTATAGAAGTAAAGCACACAATTCCGGAAACGATAGATTAGACTATAGCAGAACTTAAATTGAACGGTTTCAAACTTCTTGTTGTGGTTATATATAGGCCCCCTAATCAAACAGCTGATACGGACGAAACGTTATATCGTGAACGAAAGAGAATAATCGGTAGTGAGCAGGCTTTAGTTAAGGGTGACTTTAATTACGCCAACGTGAATTACGATACAATGCAGGTAGACGCGGAAGGTAATCGTTTAGTTAATTTTCTCGAGGATAGCTTTCTTATTCAAAAGGTTGGGGAACCTACGAGGTTGGACAGTATTTTAGATTTAGTAATAACTACGGATGATAGGTTAATTACTGATCTTCAAGTAATAGAACCGTTAAGCAATAGCGATCACAATATGGTAGAGTTTGTCCTCTCAGTAAGTCACTCGAAACCAGCTAACTCGACTAAAATTCCTAACTTCCAGCACGCAGACTTTAGTAAATTTCGAAATAAATTGTCACACGTAAATTGGGAAAACGTAATAGGGAACTCCAACGCCAAACTAATGTGGGAATTGTTCGAAACAGTATTTAGGACTATAAATGAGGAATGTGTACCGTACAAAATTAAGCGTGTGAAAGTAAACAACAAGCCCTTGTGGTTTACTTCTAGAGTACGAGACATTATAAAGAGTAGAGATAGGGCTTATAGGATACATAAGTGCGATAAAGACAATTTGTGGTTACGAAACAACTACATATGTCTAAGGCGTGAAGCGAAAAGTGTAATAAAAAATCCAAGCGCGAATTTGAAATCTCCATAGCTCGTGACGGTAAAGAAAACCCCAAGCGATTCTTTCAATACGTCAATAATAGAAATCCAGTAAAAAGTGTGTTGGGCCTTTGAAAAATGTAAACGGAGATCTAGTTTCTGAAAACAAGGAAATGGCTACCTTACTAAACGAATTTTTTGCGTCAGTTTTTACTATAGAAGATGTAACGAATGTCCGTACGGTCATAGACATAATATCTTTTGATAATGGTAATATTTTGGATAATATAGTGGTCAGTGAAGGGAAAGTAATGCGCTATATTGATAAAATGAAAACGCGTAAATCACCGGGTCCGGATTCCATATATCCCATACAACTAAAAGAATTAAAAGATAACATTGTTTTGCCGCTAACAAAGATTTTTAATGCGTCTATTTCTGAGGGGTGCGTACCAGATAATTTCAAGTTAGCAAACGTAACACCTATCTTTAAGAAAGGTGATAAAGGTGCGGCGGGAAATTATAGGCCAATCAGTTTACCGTCTGTTGTAGGTAAGCTACTGGAATCAATAATTAGGGATCGTATAGTCGAACACTTAGAATTGCATAAACTAGTTAGAAATGCGCAGCACGGTTTTAGGCGAAACAAATCTTGCTTAACTAATCTGTTAGAATTTCTCCAAAGCGTGGTTGACGTTTACGATAGACAAAGGGCGGTTGATGTAGTGTATTTAGATTTTCAAAAAGCGTTTGACACCGTGCCGCACAAAACACTCATTGAAAAAAACTAAGGCTCATGGAATCAGGGGTGTAGTATTAAATTGGATAGAAGAGTGGTTGCGAGGTAGGAAACAGAGGGTGGTCGTTGATTGAGCGGAGTCGTGTTCGGCTAATGTAGCGAGTGGCGTTCCTCAAGGTTCTGTATTAGGCCCCTTGCTTTTTCTTATATATATTAACGATTTAGATGTCGGCCTAGTCAGTAGAGTTTCAAAGTTTGCGGATGACACGAAGCTGGGTGGTAGGGCGATTAATGACGAGGATAGAGGTAAAATCCAGGAAGATCTAAATAAAATCGTTGATTGGTCAGTCACATGGCAAATGAGATTTAAGGTCGATAAGTGTTAAATTTTGCATATAAGTTCGCGTAACGGTAATTTTGCGTATATTATGTCAGAGAAAGAGTTAACAAGCGTAGAGCAGGAAAAAGATTTAGGAGTTATAGTCATTGGTGATTTAAAAGTAGCGAAACAAAGTACAGCAGCGGTCAATAAGGCGAACAAAGTGTTAGGTTTTATAACTCGGAATTTTGAATGCAAATCGCGTGATATTTATAGTTCCTCTTTATAAATCATTAGTTAGACCCCATTTGGAGTACGCGGTCCAATTTTGGAATCCGCATATGCGCAAAGATATAGACAAAATCGAAAGAGTTCAAAGACGAGCAACTAAGATGATTCCGTCGCTTAGGTCAAAGTTGCACGAGGATAGGCTTAAGGAGTTAAAATTTAATACACTCGAGACTCGGAGGCTAAGGGGTGATCTAATCCAGGTGTTCAAAATTATGAATGGGCTCAATGACGTAGATAGAGATAGCTTTTTCGAAATATCTCAATATAATAGGACTAGAAACAACGGGTGTAAGTTGACAAGTAGAAGGTTCGAGACAACAGATGCGAAAAACCTTTTTACGCATAGAATAGTAAATAGCTGGAATAGTTTGCCGGTAGAAATAATTAGTAGCACGTCTATAAACATGTTTAAAAATCGATTAGACGCATATGTTGACAGATTGGGTATAGTTTAAGGTAGTAAAATTAAGGCTTTGTGGTGATAGATCCCACAGCTCAACACAAGTTTTGTGGGATATAGGGAAGCAGCATCTTGGGTTAGGGGATACTCTCTGTCCTTACACACCCCATTAAAGAGATTCCTCTGCCGAGCGGTGACCCCCATAGTTCTGTGAGGTATTGAAAAACTCATGAGCTTCACTTGCCCCACAAACACCTTGAAATGGGAGACCGAAAATGGGTGCACACACATTTCTACATTACTGTACATTCTTTGCAGCCACACCTAATCTTTTCCTCTTAAGTGTATATATGGAAATGTATATGGTTGTAAATTTTGACTTGGTCCGCAATTGATATGGACCGTGATTTATTTTTGGTTGGCAAGGTACTGGCAGTGATGGATACCGTAATGAAATTGACTGGATTCTTTGGATCTGATATATTTGCATGTCGGTTATAAATAGATATGGAGTGTAACATATTTGTGGATAGTAGTCTATTATGATTTGATCCCCTGGATCGAGAGATTCTATCTTTAGTTTTTAATTGATAATCAATTAATTAGTTTTAAATTGATAATTATTTAATTTTGTAAAAATTGGTTGTTGCCAATGTACAGGCAGTTTTTACATAGTGGAGCCACCTCGATGGACCGAAGTGGCCCCTAGTGTGCCCTCTATAAAAATTTCTCATGTTCTTATGTTCTTGTGGTTCGGAACCCACGTAAAATTGTAGGTCCTCTCCGCCACTACGGAGGACATGCGCAATACACAATTACGAACGCAGTTAGATAGACCAGCCATTAGTGGATCCTAGGGTCTTTGTTGGTCTGAAACATTATATATATATATACACACACACCACACATATGTTTATATATATATATACACACACACATATATATATATATATATACACACACACACATATACCATATACACACAACACACACATGTATATATATACACACACATATATACATATATATATATATACACACACACACACACATATATATATATATTATAATAGACATATATATGTCATAATGTTTGCGACCAACAAACACCCTAGGATCCACTCATGGCTGGTCTACCTAACTGCGTTCGTAATTGTGTATTGGGCATGTCCTCCGTGGTGGCGGAGGGGACCTACAATTTTACGGGGGTTCCGACCGACAAGAACATAAGAACATGAGAAATTTTTATAGTGGGCACACTAGGGGCCACTTCGGCCCATCGAGGTGGCTCCACTATATAAAAACTGCCTGTACATTGGGAACAACCAATTTTTACAAAACTAAATAATTATCAATTTAAATCTAGTTAATTATTAATTAAAAACTAAAGATAGAATCTCTCGATAAATGGGATCAAATCATAATAGACTACTATCCACAAATATGTTACACTCTATATCTATTTATAACCGACATGCAAATATATCAGATCCAAAGAATCCAGTCAATTCATTACGGTATCCATCACTGCCAGTACCTTGCCAACGAAAAATAAGTCACGATCTATATCAATTGCGGACCACGTCACAATTTGCAACCATATACATTTCCATATATACACTTAGGAGGAAAAATGTAGGTGAGGCTGTAAAAACTGTACAGTAATGTAGAAATGTGTGTGCACCCATTTTGGGTCTCCCATTTAAAGGTGTTTGTGGGGCAAGTGAAGATCATGAGTTTTTCAATACCTCACAGTACTATGGGGGGGCACCGCTCGGCAGAGGAATCTCTTTATATAGGGTGCGTAAGGACAGAGAGTATCTCCTAACCCAAGATGCTGCCTCCCTATATCGCACAACACTTGTTTTGAGCTGTGGGATCTATCACCACAAAGCCTTAATTTTATTCCCCTACTATACCCACTCTATCAACATATGCGTCTAATCGATTTTTAAACATGTTTATGGACGTGCTACTAATTACTTCTACCGGCAAACTATTCCAGCTATTAACTATTCTATGCGTAAAAAGGTTTTTGGCAACTGCTGTCTCGAACCTTCTACTTATCAACTTACACCCGTTATTTCTAGTCCTATTATATTGAGATATTTCGAAAAAGCTATCTCTCTCTACGTTATCGAACCCATTCATAATTTTGAACACCTGGATTAGATCACCCCTTAGCCTCTGAGTCTCGAGTGCAGTCAATTTTAACTCCTTAAGCCTATCCTCGTACGACTTTGACCTAAGCGACGGATTCATCTTAGTTGCTCGTCTTTGAACTCTTTCGATTTTGTCTATATCTTTGCGCATATGCGGATTCCAAAATTGGACCGCGTACTGCAAATGGGGTCCAACTAATGATTTATAAAGAGGAACTATAATATCGCGCGATTTTTACTCAAAATTCAGAGCTATGAAACAACACTTTGTTCGCCTTATTGACCGCTGCTTTACTTTGTTTCGCTAATTTTAAGGCACCAGTGACTATAACTCCTAAATGTTTTTCCTGCTCTACGCTTGTTAAATCTTTCCCTGACATAATATTCACAAAATTACCGTTACGCGAACGTATATGCAAAATTTTGCACTTATCGACGTTAAATCTCATTTGCCATGTGACTGACCAATCTACGATTTTATTCAGATCTTACTGGATTTTACCTCTATCTTCGTCATTAATCGTCCTACCACCCAGCTTCGTGTCATCCGCAAACTTTGCAACTGTACAACTAGGCCGACATCTAAATCGTTAATATATATAAGAAAAAGCAAGGGGCCCAATACAGAACCCTGAGGAACACCACTCGCTACATTAGCCGAACACGACTCCGCTCCATCAACGATCACCCTCTGTTTCGTACCTCGCAACCACTCTTCTATCCAATTTATTACTACACCCCTGATTCCATGAGCCTTAGTTTTTTTCAATGAGTCTTTTGTGCGGCACGGTGTCAAACGCTTTTTGAAAATCTAAATACACTACATCAACCGCCCGATATCTATTGTAAACGTCAATCACGCTTTCGAAAAATTCTAAAAGATTAGTTAAGGAAGATTTGTTTCGCCTAAAACCGTGCTGCATATTTCTAACTAGTTTATGCAATATTAAGTGTTCGACTATACAATCCCTAATTATTGATTCCAGTAGCTTACCTACAACAGAGGGTAAACTGATTGGCCTATAATTTCCCGCCGCACCTTTATCACCTTTCTTAAAGATAGGTGTTACGTTTGCTAACTTGAAATTATCTGATACGCACCCCTCAGAAATAGACGCATTAAAAATCTTTGTTAGCGGCACAACAATGCGATCTTTTAATTATTTTAGTTGTATAGGATATATGTAATCCTGCTCCGGTGATTAAAGCTTTTTCATTTTATCAATATAGCGCATTACTTCCCCTCTACTAACCACAATATTATCCAAAATATTGCCATTATCGAAAGATATTATGTCTATGACCGTAGAGTTATTCGTTACATCTTCTATAGTAAAAATTGACGTAAAAAATTCGTTTAGTAAGGTAGCCATTTCCTTATTTTCAGAAACTAGATCTCCGTTTACATTTTTCAAAGGCCCCAAGACGCTTTTTACTGGATTTCTATTACTGACGTATTGAAAGAATCGCTTGGGGTTTTCTTTACCGTCACGAGCTATGGAGATTTCAAATTCGCGCTTGGATTTTTTTATTACACTTTTCGCTTCACGCCTTAGAGATATGTAGTTGTTTCGTAACCACAAATTGTCTTTATCGCACTTATGTATCCTATAAGCCCTATCTCTACTTTTTATAATGTCTCGTACTCTAGAAGTAAACCACAAGGGCTTGTTGTTTACTTTCACACGCTTAATTTTGTACGGTACACATTCCTCATTTATAGTCCTAAATACTGTTTCGAACGATTCCCACATTATTTTTGCATTAGAGTTCCACATTACGTTTTCTCAATTGACGTGTGAAAATTTATTTCGAAATTTACAAAAGTCTGCGTGCTGGAAGTTAGGAATAGTCGAGTTAGTTGGTTTCGAGTGACTTACTGAGAGGACAAAATCTACCATATTTAATCGCTATTGCTTAACGGTTCTATTACTTGAATATCAGTAATTAGCCTATCATCCGTAGTTATTACTAAATCTAAAATACTGTCCAACCTCGTAGGTTCCCCAACCTTTTGAATAAGAAAGCTATCCTCGAGAAAATTAACTAAACGATTACCTTCCGCGTCTCCCTGCATTGTATCGTAATTTACGTTGGCACAATTAAAGTCACCCATAACTAAAGCCTGCTCACTACCGATTATTCTCTTTAGTTCACGATATAACGCTTTGTCCGTATCAGCTGTTTGATTAGGGGGCCTATATATAACCACAACAAGAAGTTTGAAATCGTTCAATTAAGTTCTGCTATAGTCGAATCTATCGGTTTTGGAATTGTGTGTTTTACCTCTATAAAGTTCGCAATATTATCTTTGAAGTACAACGTAACACCGCCTCCTCGCCTACCTATTCTGTTTTTAACAAAAAGTCTATAAACTTTAATTTGATACTCCCCTACAAAGTCACGAGTTTCAGTGCTAAGCCACGATTGATTTATCGCAATTACATCATAGTCTTTACAAGCAATTATAGAAAAAATTTCGTTTATTTTATTTCGTAGGCTACGAGCATTTAGGGAGAGAACCTTCAAATTGTTTGTAACTGCGACACCTTCGCTAGCGCAGGGGAAATTTGTGGAATTTACGCTGGGACCGTTCGAGTTACGGCAGCCTGAAAAGAAGAGACAGTATTATGAAATAGTCTTCCTAAACGCGCAGCTCCAACGTCATTAAGATGAAATCGATCTTCGAGGAAGTCCCTCCTGCCGTAGAAACTGTTCCAAAAATTCGCAAAATGCACTCCTTCCTGTTGGCAACGAGACTTTAGGTTATTGTTAATATAGGTCACGTTGCTGTAGAAATCGTTACGTTGGATAATTCGGGGAAGTATACCTGTTAAAACAATCTTATTAGTTTTTTCCTTTAATCGCTCTAGTAAGTCCCTGTACCTAGCCAGCAGTTCTTCCGATCTAGAATTTAAAACGTTATTAGAACCGACATGAATAACATACGTTGTGTCCTCGGTACCGTCTGTAAAATGGTCAACACTATTAGTTATATCCTCCACCCTTGCACCAGGATAGCAGTAACTGCGCCTACGACGAGGGTTTCTCCCACAGAATTCCTCGAGCTGCCCTCGAACAATGGAATCGCCAAAGAGTCGTATTTCCTGTTCATCAGCGTCTTCGAAACCTAAAACAGAAAACTTATTGCTTGTTATTACTGGTAGACAAGTCTTAGGTTTTCTCAATCGGGCTCGATTACGCACTCGAACGAAGGGTTGGGAACTAGGGGAAGAGAGAGGGCTATTAGTACTGTTTATATTATTAGTAGAAACTGAGGGAGGAGGGGTCGTAACTGGAGTCTCAAGAGATTCTAATTTTGCCGTCAGGAGCATCACGCTTTCTTGAAGCCTCACCCTGGCCTCCCTCTCACGTTCTAACTCGTTCCTCAGGACTTCCATGCTTGAGCACCACCTGCAAACTAACTGTTCATTATTATTAGCCATTGTAAACGCGTAAGCGGCAAATTTCCCTTCACAGCGACTGCAAGTACTTGACAGGGCTGCCATGCTTTTAATTAGTTAAAAAACAAAAAAATAAAAAAACGAGCGTTTGGAAATTAATAAATTACAACGTAGGTCTACCGCGTGCTTATTGTGCCGTCACCTGCGAAAACCCGCAAAAATGTTCTTGAAACGCAGAAACAGGTTTTTGTAACACAATTTTATGCTAAATGAATATATTTAAGCTACCGACGAAAGATCTGTTAAAGAAAAAGTATTAAATGAAATTTATCTGTCCGCTATTCGACCGACTTAATTCCTTTTTTCCCACGGTGGGTGACCTTTCGGGAGGTCAAGTAGAGTGTGAAGGGAAAATGAACTTTAAGAAACCTCGTTTCTGATAGATTTGAAAAACAAAAAAGGCAACCAAGGGAATTTCAACCTCATGAAACCTCGTGTAGTAATAGATTCTGGAAACAAACAAGGCACTAGCCTTGGTTTAGTCATGTAATACAGTAATGAATAAAGTCAATAAATGAAATATACTCGTTAATGAATGATTAGTAACACGAAGTAATTTAGTTAAGAATGCACCAAGCACTATTTTTTTCTTTTGAAAGACACGAACGAAAACCACTTATTCACTTGGTAACACTGGACACTCGATAAAACACGTCTGTTCACAAGGAAAGATTGATACACATATATACACATATATACACACACACAAATATATATATATATACACACACATATATATATATACACACACACACACACTACATATATATATATATATATATATATATATATATATATATATATATATATATGTAAAAAATGAACAACGAATAATCCATATTCATTTTTACATAAGAACCAAAATCGCTTAACGCGAGTTTGGATAATAATTTTACTTGTAGCTTCCTATTTTTGTTCGTGTCACAACCCTACGATCTACCATATCTATGGTTTAGTCGTATCCATTTTCCATTTGTTATAGAAGTTATTATAATTAATTATGAATTGTCTTGCATCTCACCCTCGACCCTAGATTATGCATACACATTGCATGTAACAGGATTGGAACCCGTAGTTGTACTTCTTAATCATTACTACCCACTCTTTGTCTCTAATTCGTTCTTGTAAATCTTCCTAATAATGATTTGTACTATACGTAAAAATTCAATAACTATGACGTCACATTTTCCCGTCATTTATTTCCCTTCATCATATATCTAGTATTCAATGTATGAAAATTCTTTAACATCATACTAAGGACGAAACACTCTATAGAATTATTTATATGTTATGTAGTATAAAATAACTATTATTCGACCATATCTCCCGCCCCCATACGTCCATATCTTATCTTGACATTATCGTATGTCAATTTTATTAAATATTCATTTTTTCTCGTTCGTTCGAAAACGCATAAATACGTTCTCGTATTATTTTTTTCATTTTTATTTTTAATTATATGACCTCCCGAGATGAACTCGAAAAATGCTGAGGTTAAGTGATCGAATTCCGCTGACTGGCAGATTCGAACGCTCAAAGATAAAATACCTCCTTTCGCTCTGATTTCAAATTTATAACATATTATAACATATTATGTTATATCATGTGTGTCATGTCTCATGTACTTGTGTTGTACTAATAACCATATATAATAACCATCTAGTATAACCATCTAGTATAACCATCTAGTATAACCATATAAATATATAAAAACACTGTAAGAATGGTAAACGACGTAATGTACTTTAATGAAACTGTAATTAATAATAACTTGTAATGTACTTCATTGAAACTGTAAAAATGTAATGATTTAATATATACGGTAATGTAAGAATGTACTTTAAAATGGAAGTGTAATTAAACAATAAGTGAATATGAAGTAATCCATAATTGTAATCGTAATTGTAATGAACCAAAATTAATACGTACTCAGTCGTGTACTTAATTTGTACTTATGTGTACTCTTACGGAATGATATCGCCTTCATAAATGTAGACTCGGCGAAAAATACAAATTAGTTTTTATTTTTATTTTTTTAAAATTTTGATTTGCAATCTTTCAAACATCTGATCATGTGTTTAAAAGGGGGAAACTTAACCTTCGACTGTCTTCCCCCAAACATTTAAGTTTATATTATACATGTATTTTAAAAAATTACCGCACTTCTTCAATTAAGTCACTTCAGATTAGTACTTCATTATAGCACTTCATTAGGACTCCTTTGTTAGCAGCCTTGCTGCGAGGAGGGGGCAGAGGCCCCTTGCCTCCTTAACTTTTTAGATTCCGGCCTGAGCCATGGTCGAAAGAGGTCGAACCTCTACCCCTGTAAATTCAGAGCACTACCTGTATATTTTGAGAAGTAAACCACAGTAGAAAAAGTTTTTATATTTTCCTTCGAGCCTTGTTCTCTT